>CM077648.1:121837494-121899994 GCA_039707465.1 Rhabdophis nuchalis
CAACTTTAGATTTGGGGGGAAGTTCAACTCACACATATTTCAGCCGGCTCAGCAGCTTTAGGGGGGTGGGTGGGGCGTGGATTTTCTCCAAAAATTCCCCAGCCAGGTTGGCAATTTTTAAGCGGAGTGGAGAATTGTCATCTAGCCAAGGCTCTGCCCTCATCTCAAAGGGTTCAAAGCGCCAGAGTTCACGGTGACAGCATTGCCAAAAAAAAAGAGTTGTTAACCTAATTTTGCGAAGGTTCTTTCCCGACAACATTGCACTAGTAATCAGGACATACAAAACCTTTGCTAGACCAATCCTCCAATACAGCTTTGCCTGCCTGGAATCCACACTGTGTAAGAGAGGTTAATACAATTTAATTTTTTGGGGGAAAAGTTTTTCTTTTTAATTTTTCTTTTTCCAGAACCCCTCTTCCGTCATTGATCGGACAGCGGAACCTCTGGGTGCAATCTTCGTGTCGCCACAACCGCAGCTGGAACGGACTTTGCCCAACATTGGAAAACGGGGAAAAAATTCCCTCGAAGGGAGAGGTAAATTTAAAAAAAAAAAAATTAAGACTGTGCAGAAATGAATAGATTAATGTTGGGGATGAAAGAGAAGGAAGAATCGGAGTATTATAAGAAATGAGGGATGCTTTTATCGCTGGATAGAAAATGAAGATAGACGAAAAGATAGCGAAAATGAAACAACTTGGAAAAGAAGGTAGAGCTATAAGGGAGGAGTTGAATTAAAAGGCCATTGAAATGTAAAGGTAAAGATAAGATAAAAATGGATTAAAAATGATGTATCTGTTCACTATGGACATGAATAGGTTTGAGAGGGTCCAGAGGTATTTCACGATTAGAGTCCTCCACTCCTCTGCTCACAACAGAATCTCTTTCCCCAACAGGTTTGAAATTTTGGGTTTGGACCAGGGGTCTCCAACCTTTGCAACTTTAAGTCTGAAGGACTTCAGCTCCCAGAATTCTCCAGCCAGCTTTGCTATGTGGGTATATACATAATAAGCTTTGCTGGCTGGAGAATTCTGGGAGCTGAAGTCCTTCAGACTAAAATTTGCAAAGGTTGGAGACCCCTTTTGGACAACCTAGAACCAAGGTCTGACCTGATCCCTTCTTGATCCCTTCAAAATGCACTCATTCTCACCAGCGATGCGTTTCCAGAGGGTGCATTGCCCCTTCCCACGACCGCGATCCCTTGAAAATGCACTCATTTTCCCTTGGAAATGCACGCTTCCCTCGAGCGGCGGGTTTCCAGAAGGTGCATAGCCCCTTCCCACGTCTTACCAGAGCGCGATGCCTTGAAAATGCAGGCATTCCCACGAGCGATGCGTTTCCAGAGGGTGGGATAAGGGAAGCACCCGGGGATTGGGCTCTCCCCCTTCCCAGCAAGGGGCCAAAAGCTCCCGCTGAACTCGGATCTCCGCATCCCCCACCCCCAGGGCGCTTTCTACACGCGTGCATAGCCCCTTCCCACGCCTTACTACCAGCGCGATCCCTGGAAAGTGAACGCGTTCCCACGACCGTCATCGCTTGAAAATGCACGCAATCCCACCCACGAGCGCGAGCGCTTAAAAAAATGTACTCATTCCCACCAGCGCGATCCCTTGCAAACGTGAGCATTCCCACAAGCGCGACTCCTTGCAGACGCGCGCATTCCCACGAGCGCGATCCCTTGCAAACGTGAGCATTCCCACAAGCGCGACTCCTTGCAGACGCGCGCATTCCCACGAGCGCGATCCCTTGCAAACGTGAGCATTCCCACAAGCGCGACTCCTTGCAGACGCGCGCATTCCCACGAGCGCGATCCCTTGCAAACGTGAGCATTCCCACCAGCGCGATCCCTTGCAAACGTGAGCATTCCCACCAGCGCGATCCCTTGCAGACGCGCGCATTCCCACGAGCGCGACTCCTTGCAAACGCGCGCATTCCCACGAACGCGACCCCTTGCAGACGCGCGCATTCCCACGAACGCGACCCCTTGCAAATGCGCGCATTCCCACGAGCGCGACCCCTTGCAGACGCGCGCATTCCCACGAGCGCGACCCCTTGCAAACGCGCGCATTCCCACGAGCGGCGCGTTTCCAGAGGGTGGGATAAGGGAAGCCCCGGGGGGATTGGGCTCTTCTCCCCCCCAAACCGCGCCCCCCTGCAAGGGGCCCAACGCTCCCGCTGGACTCGGATCTTCGCATTCCCTCCCGGGAGGGCGCTTCCTACACGCGTGTATGGCCCCTTCCCACACCTCCTGCCCGACTCACCCAGAAAAGCAGGTTGAAGAAGAAGAGCAGGTACTTGAGGAGGCGGCTGACCCCCCGCTCCCGGAGAAGGACCATCGCCCTGTCTCCCCACGGCCCCGGGACCAAGCAAGCCCGGCCAACCGGTCCGGTCCAGGCAGCGCAAGACCCGGGCTCGCCCCCCGCCCTTGGATTGCCTTCAGCAGCATCCCCGCCCCCCCCCCTCCCAGCGCCCCCGGGATTGCTCGGGCTGCCCGTCCCCTGGTCTCCCCATTGGCCGCCCCCCCTGTCATTCATCGCCCCCCCCCCCCGCCTCTCTGGAGAAGGCTGGGCTTCGTGGTCACCTGTCCGGCCGCTCAGCTGGACGGAGGACGCAGCTCTCTTCAGGCGCTCAGGCGGCAAGGGCGGGGTTCCCCCGCTCTCCAGGTGGGGTTGTCCGTCCCATTCTGCGACAGAGAGAGAACACATATCAGAATAGAATAGAATAGAATAGAAGATAGACAATATAATAAGGAATAGAATAGAATAACGAATAGAATAGGGAATAGAATAGAAATAGAACAGAATAGAATTCTTTATTGGCCAAATGTGATTGGACTTTGGAATTTGTCTTTGGTGCAGATGCTCTCAGGCTACATAAAAGAAAAGATACATTCGTCACAAATCATAAGGAACCACAATGATCGTCATAGGGCACAAATAAGCAATCAAATCACATTAGGAAACGTTCAATATAAATCGTAAGGACACAAGCAACAAAGTCACAGTCATGCAGCCATACCTGGGAGGAAAGTTGCAAAGGTTGGGGTCCCCAACCTTTGCAACTTTAAGCCTGAAGGACTTCAGCTCCCAGACTTCTCCAGCCAGCTTTGCTACGTGGGTATATACATAATAAGCTTTGCTGGCTGGAGAATTCTGGGAGCTGAAGTCCTTCAGGCTTAAAGTTGCAAAGGTTGGAGACCCCTGCTCTAAAGCATCATTTTGAGGGTAGGAGTTGAAACAATTTACGTCCAGGATGTGAGGGGTCTGTAAATATTTTCACAGCCCTCTTTTTGACTAGTGCAGTATTAAGAATTAAGCTGGGAGTTAAGATTAAAAGAAACCCTTTTATTAACTGACTGTGAATTCTGCTCCTTCACATCCAGCAAAGTCTTTCAAGGGAGGATTTACGGTCACAGACCTTCTCTGGCTTGGAGAGCAGCCAGGCTGAGATCTGCAAAACTTGGCCAGGAGTCTCAGAGAGTCACGAACCAATGAAGCGAACTCATGGTCTCCTGCAAACTCCACTCCCCTGTCGTTCCTCTTTTATTTCCTCTGGGAGGGGCCATTCACCCTCCACCTGTGGTCTTCCTCCCAAGTCGACCCCTGTTCTTTAGCTCTTCCTTTCATCTGGCTACTCTGCGCATGCGCACACTGGGAACAGGCTCCAGCTGCTCTTCTGCCTCACTGATGTCTGACTCCGAACGCAGCTGATAACTATCAGAGGGCCCTGGCCCCCTCTCTGTCTCCGACGCAGAGCCCTCCTCCGAGCCTTCCCCAGACTCCAGGACTGGCCCAGGTTCCTCCCCAAGCCTCCTCATTGTCCGAATCTACTGTCAGATCCACTGGCCGCTGGCGGGCCACAACACAAAACCGGATCTTTTGCTTAAGCAGGGGGTTGGACTAGAAGACCTCCAAGGTCCAGCTCGGTTACTCTGTTATATATGCTATAACAATATATTACTTACCTAGTACTGTTATTCTTTGATCACATTTTAAAACCACCCACCGCTCTCAGAGAGGGATGATGGCCAAATAAAATGCTAAAAATATATATGTTACCACTTGAAATAAGAGGCAAGGAGGGTTAACATTCAACCTTAAATATCAATTCAAATGGTTTCCCCAGGAGTTAGGTTTTACTCTGCACAGGGCCGCTTTCCTGGAGGCCCCACAGCATTGGACTACAAGCCCCATTGTGCACAGCTCCGCACATCTGGAAGATATCATTTGCCTAAGCATGCTACGGTTTTCACATGTTTTGGATTTTGGAAGAAATTCTTGGCTTCCGTGTTGAAAAAGTGGCGCCTCGCCTCCCTGGACCGTCTTTGTCCTCAAAAGTCCCTTCACTCTCTTCCTCTTTATCACGATAGTTCCTTGTTTCTATTCCAGCTAAGTTTCGTTTTCACGTATTTTTATTTATTTTGGGGTATCTCTTTGCCAAGGCAAAACTGCTTCTCTGTGTATTTTATTCTTCCCTTATGGGCCTTTTCTGGCCTCTGCTGGCAGATGCCTGTGATTTTACCCTGCCCAATAATCCTAATTCCTTCCATGGACAAACAAGGAAGTCTGTGTTTCTGCAATGGTTGCAAAAACTGCAGCCAATTGAAGACCTTCTGTGCTGGGAGAGTCCTAAAATCTTCAGCAAAACGGAAGCCTGAAAATTTCTTTCCAGCGCAAGCGGCAAAAAATGAACCCTCTAAAATGAATAATATTTAATTCATCTTTTTTTTTTTTAATGTCTGCCCTGAATTGAAACATTTTTTTGTGTCCTGTCTTTCCAGTAACGGCCCATGCAGGTTGTACAACCACAACGGAGCACAGATTTTGCGCTGCAGAGCGAGACAGTTGGTAAACGGGTTTCGTCCCATTTGCTTGACACGGTTGTTAAGTGAATCACTTCAGTGGGGAAATCTGGCTTCCCCGTGGACTTCACGCGTCAGAAGGTTGCAAAAGGGGATCACGTCGTGACCCCGGGACATTGCAACCGTCATAAATACGAGTCACTTGCCAGGTGGCTGAATTTGAATCACGTGGGCATGGGAATGCTGTACCGCTCCTTTCTTTTCTGCAGGCTGGGTTTCCTGCCGAGGCAGGGGGTTGGACTAGAAGACCTCCAAGGTCCCTTCCAACTCTGCTATTGTATTGTATTGAAATCAATTTCGTTGTATTTAAGTACAATGACAATAAAGGTGATACTTATACATGCACTATAATTTTTAATTTAATGCTGATGGCAGATGTGAGGCAGTGGGTTAAATACAAAGAAAAATTCCCTCTTTCTTTCTTTCTTTCTTTCTTTCTTTCTTTCTTTCTTTCCTTCCTTTCTTTCTCTTTCTTTCCTTTCTTTCTTTCCTTCCTTTCTTTCTCTTTCTTTCCTTTCTTTCTTTTTCTTTCTTTCTTTCTTTCTCTTTCCTTCCTTCCTTTCTTTCTTTCTTTTTCTTTCCTTCCTTCCGTCCTTCCTTTTTCTTTATTTCCTTCCTTCCTTCTTCCAGAGTTGGAAGGTCCCTTCCAACTCTGCTATTGTGATTGTGATTGTGATTGAAAAAAGCGGCGTATGATCATTTTTCACACCTATGACCGTTTGCAGCATCCCCATGGCCGTGGGATCAACATTTGGGTGCTTGGCAACGGGTTCATATTTACGACGGTCGCCGTGATCCCCTTTTGCGACTTTCTGACCAGCAAAATCCAGATTTGCTTAACAACCGCATTATTTGTTGAACAGCTGCAGGGATGCACTTCTCAAGTGTGGCGTGGAAAGTCGTAACACGCGGCAAATGTCTCACTTAGCAACATCAATTTGGTGGGCTCGATTGTGGTTGTAAATTGAAAATAATCTGCCTTTTGTGCATGTTTGCAAAGGAGGAGAAAACGGTTTCCATAGTTTAGGAGTAAAAAATTACTCCTATAATCCAGGGGTCCCCAACCTTTGCAACTTTAAGTCTGAAGGACTTCAGCTCCCAGACTTCTCCAGCCAGCAAAGCTGTCAGTGTCAGGGCCTGGGCCAGGGGTCCCCAACCTTTGCAACTTTAAGTCTGAAGGACTTCAGCTCCCAGAATTCTCCAGCCAGCAAAGCTGTCAGTGTCAGGGCCTGGGCCAGCGGTCCCCAACCTTTGCAACTTTAAGTCTGAAGGATTTCAGCTCCCAGACTTCTCCAGCCAGCTTTGCTCTGGGAGCTGAAGTCCTTCAGACTTAAAGTTGCAAAGGTTGGAGACCCCTGCACCAGAGGTCAAAAAATATATATGATCTTTTGTACTATATCAAGACTGAGTTAAATGGCACACATTCAGGGATAGCTTACTGCTGTATACAAAACTGTTTATTTTGTGAGATTGATGTGAATTCTGTCGCTCCCAGGGGACCTTTAACCGCACCGCAGTTTCTAAACAGTATTTAGAGGAAAAAGAAACAGGAATATAAGTAGGATGGAGGAAAACAAGGAATTTAATCTAAAAGACCCTTTCGGGAGACGCGATCATAGATTTCCAGGGCTGAAAGGGACCTTGGAGGTCTTCTAGTCCACCCCACCAGCTCAAGGCAGGGGACCTTATACCAGCCTGGAATAAAAACGTCTTCAAGCTTTTCTTGAAAACCTCCAGCAAGGAAGCACCCTAATGCAGGGAAATCCTCAGCTTACGACCACGACTGAGCCCCAAATTTGTGTGGCTAAGCAAGACAGTCATTGAGTGAATTTTGGTCCATGTTAGGCGTGCTCTTGCCACAGCTGGAAAGTGAACCACTGCAGCTATTAATTTAGTGACAGGATTGTTAAGTGAATTTGGCTTCCCCGTTGATATGGCTTACAATACAATAGCAGAGTTGGAAGGGACCTTGGAGGTCATCTAGTCCAACCCCCTGCCTAGGCAGGAACCGTATACCATTTCAGACAAATGGCTATCCAACATCTTCTGAAAGACTTGCAGTGTTGGGGCATTCACAACTTCTGGAGGCAAGCTGTTCCACGGATTAATTGTCCTAACTGTCAGGAAATTTCTCCTCAGTTCTAAGTTGCTTCTCTGCTTGATTAGTTTCCACCCATTGCTTCTTGTTCTACCCTCAGGTGGCTTGGAGAATAGTTTGACTCCCTCTTCTTTGGCTTGTCCGAAGGTAATGGAGAAAACACAAAAAATTGCTCCTTCTCCGTGCAATATCCAATTACGCTCCAACCTGTTGGAAATTTCAGATATGTTGGAAAGGGACCCCTGAGAATGAGTACCCATAGTGGTTGTGCATTCTGGGGTCCGTAGTCCCAATGCACCCAGAGGATGGAGGTATTCAGCATTAAACTACAAATGTATGCCCTTATACGTAAGCATACAGCGAATGCTTTCCTTTTAATTTAATTCACTTTTTAATTTATTTTTAATTTTATTTACTTTGCAAAAAAATTGATTTGTGCAGAAACGGACAGGCTGGCACTCGAAATCAAAAATAGCGACAGAATATTATGATATCTGGAACAAAATGCACCAAGGGGTGGAAGTGAGGAAAAGGAATCGGAACAGAACATTTTGAGGATTGTAAAATTGGAGAATACGTAGATTAATATATAAAGGAGGAAAGGGGATGTGTTAATTCTACAGTTAGTGCAGAATGCAGCCGCGCGGGTGATTACGGGAGTTCCGAGGCACTCCCATGTTACACCGATCCTGCGCGAGCTGCACTGGCTTCCTGTGGTCTTTCGGGTGCGCTTCAAGGTCTTGACGACCATCTTCAAAGCGCTCCATGGCTCGGGGCCTAGTTATATGCGAGACCGTCTCCTGCCCCATACATCCCTTAGACCGATACGCTCCCACAGAGAGGGCCTCCTCAGGGTGCCGTCGGCCGGGCAATGCTGTCTGGCGACACCCAGGGAAAGAGCCTTCTCTGTGGCGGGCCCTGCCCTGTGGAACGACCTACCCCCTGAACTTCGCACCATCACTGACCTCCGCCTCTTCCGCCAGTGTTTAAAAACACACCTCTTTCATCAAGCCGGCCTAACATAACCTCCGCTGTGACTAGTATAGATAGTTTTATTTGGGGATTTCAATTGGTTTTAGTGCAGGACTGATATTTAATAGGCTTTTAAATTTTTTGTATTTTTGTATTATTTTGTATGTATTTTAAATTCCTGTGCGCCGCCCTGGGTCCTTTTGGAGAAGGGCGGGATATAAATCAAATAAATATAAATATAAAAATATAAATATAAAATATAATGATAAATGGAGAATGGAGAACTATAAAGGCTAAACATATTTAGCCTTTATATTTTAGCACAGGGTGTTAGTATTTAATACAGTTTTAATTATTCTTGTTATATGTATATGTTTTTTAAATTTCCTGTGCACCGCCCAGAGTCCCTTCGGGGAGAGGGGGCGGTTAATAAGTCTAATTAATAAATAATAATAATAAATGAATGCCGATACAGAAGGATGTATAACTATTTTAGATTGTTATGTTTGTCTTTTTTTCTCTTTTTTTTCTGTTTTAAAGGTAAAAATGTTTAATAAAACTATTTAAAAAAAAAGATTAAATAGCTGTGTAGAATAAGTAGAAACTGTATTTGTTGTTACGCTAAAATTAGGTATGGAAGTGAGAAAACCAGAAAGGAGGTTCTGTGTTCAACACTTGCAATATTTATTCAATCAAATAAAGGAAAAGGAAAATGCTGAAGCTAAAGAATCACAAAAAAATCCACCAAAATGTGGCCAAAGGCTCTCCCTGTTGAATTCTGGCCTGCAATCCAGCCAGGTAGATGAAAGAGGCGTGGCTTCAGCGCTTTCAACTCCGACGAATTCTGGGAGTTGAAGTCCCCGCCTCTTCTGGATGACGTGTAGAGGGATGGGGTGGGAGGAGAGAGCGGGAGGAGAAAAAAAAACCGCTCGCACCTAAGGTGACCCGGCCGCGTGCGCGCGTGCGCGGAGGGCCGCTCCTTCCTCCCCGTCCGCCCTTCCCGCCTCTCGGCCCACTGAGCTCATTTCCGGCGAGCGCGTGCGGCCGCCCGGACGCTTTTGCGGCGGGAACATCCGCCGCCCCACCGGAAGTCCCTCCGCCGCGGCCGTCCCTTTCGGGCCTGGAACCGGGGAAACGAGCCTTCGCGAGGCGGGAGGCCGCGCTGGGAAGTCCGACGAACCACTCCGGCTCCTCGGTTGGCTTGAGGGGCCTAATCGGCCGGGGCGGAACTCGCGGGCGCGGGGCGTGGTTTCCGGAGGGAGCGCCTTCCGGGTGGCTCCGGCGCGCTTCCGCCTCCTCCCGCAGCGGCGGCTCGCTTCCTTCCCGGTAACGGACTCGGCGGAGGCGCCGCCCGCGATGGCCACGGAGGCTTGAGGGCCCGGAGGCGGCGGCGGAGGAGGAGGAGGCGGCGGGATGGATCCTGTCGGGCCCGGCGGGGGCGCCGGCGGGAAGCCGAGCCTGCAGATGGTCTACCAGGCCGTGCAGGCGCTCTACCACGACCCGGACCCCAGCGGCAAGGAGAGCGCCAGCCTCTGGCTCGGGGAGCTCCAGCGCTCGGTAGGAAGGAGGCCCCGGGAGGCCTCTGGGGCCCGTGGGGGAGGGGAAGGGGAGCGCGGCCTGAGTTCCCTCCGCCCCCCAGGGGGGAGGGGCTCCTTCGGGGGAGGGGGAGGGGGGGCTGCCCTCCCAGGGGGTCGAGTGGGGGGAGGGAGGGGCTCGCCTGTTGCAAAGGGGTGGGGGTGGGTGGGGGCTTCCCTCCCCCCCCAGAGGATCGGAGTGGGAGAGAGGGAGGGAGGATGGGGGTCGCCTCCCCTCCCTTGGTTAAATGGGGAGGGTCCCTCCCTTTGCACCAGGAGACCCCCCTCCCCACTCCATTCCCCATCCCGATCTCCCTCCTTTCAGAGGGGGCCTCCTATTGGGGGGGGGCTTCTAGAGGATCTGGGAGGGAGGGGGTCACCTTCCTTTCCTGCCCCTCATTCATGGAGGACAGAAGAACGAGGCTCTCCCCTTTTCTGGTTAAATGGGGAGGGTCCCTCCTTTTGCACCAGGAGTTTCCCCCCACTTTCCATTCTCCATCATTTTAAAGGGGGACTCCTTTTGGGGGGGGGGTGGCTCTCCCCTAGAGGATCGGGGTGGGAGGGGGTCGCCTCCTTCTCCCCTTCCTCGTTTAAGGAGGGGAGGGGAGAAGGATGAGGGTCTCCCCACCAGTAGTTAAATGGGGAGGGTTCCTCCTTTTGCAGTAGGCGACCCACCCCCACCCTCCATTCCCCATCATTTCAAAGTGGGATTCCTTTTAAGGAGGGGGACTCTAGCCCAGAGGATCGCGGTGGGTGGGAGGGGGGTCACCTGTTGCAATGAGCCTCCTTCACTTTCTTTCCTTCCTCATTTAAGGAGGTGGGGGGAGAAGGACCAGGGTCTCCCCTCCTCTGACTAAATGGGGAGGAGGAGGCCTGGGGTCCCTTTGCAACAAGTGACCAACCTTTTGGGTAGGGGGCATTTCCCCTTGAGGGCCCACCCCAATCCTCTAGGAGAGAGAAGCCCCCACTCCCAAAAGTAGGCCCCCTCTGAATGTGGGGGGGGTTGCCTGTTGTAAAAAAAACCCCAGGCCTCCCCCTCCCCCTCCTCCTATTTGACCAGGGGAGGTCACTCCCCTCCCCTGGTCAAATAAGAGGAGGGGAACGAGGCCTGGGATCCTTTTGCAACAGGCAATCTCCCCCCATTTCCCCCCCCCCCTCCGCCCAGAGGGGGGGCACCTGTTGGGTAGGGGCCCAGAGGATTGGGGTGAGTGGTTTGAGTGGTTGGGATGGGGACCCAATAAGGCAAAGAGCTTTTTTGGGGGGGTGTCAAAAATAAATAAGCACCTGTCTTGTTTTGGGGGAAACAGGTCCAGGGGTCTGCAAAGTTGGCTCTTTGAAGACTGGTGGACTTCAACTCCCAGAATTCCCCAGCCAGCAGAGCTGGCTGGGGAATTCTGGGAGTTGAAGTCCACCAGTCTTCAAAGAGCCAACTTTGCAGACCCCTGGGTTAGGGGATCCCACTCACTGGCCCCAAAGGGAGCCCCCCTCTGATGGGGAATGGTGGGAGTCCCCTGTTGCAAAGGCCTGCTCCTCTTCCCACCTTCAATGCAGAGTGGACAGAGAAGGTGGACTCCAGTTTATTTGCAAGTAGGCCACCGCCCCCCCCTCAATCCCCTTGAGGAGAGACCCTCACCCCCTTTTGAAAGGGTAGGTCACTTAGCCATTATTACTTTCACACACACACACACACACACACACGTCCTCCCAAGTTTCTCATGGGGAATAAGAGGGGGTGTCTCTCACCTTGGCACCCCAAATCGCCCCTCCCAGTGTTGTTGGGGAACCCCAGCCTTTTGCAAAGACGCAGAGAGAGAGAAACTTCAATCGAGATGGCAAGCAGGGGGGAAAACCTTGGCCCTGGGTCGACGTGCGGGCAGCTCCCCCCTGCAAAAGCGTGGTGAAAATAAAATAAAATAAAAATCCATCCCCAATAATTTTGTTGTAATTGCACAACGGGACCGGCAGCAACCCCAGGAATGGAAAGCGAAAGCTTGATCCCCTTGAGGCCAGGAAGCTGAATGAAGATGAAGGGATGCCCTTCCTGGCAATTTTTCTTTTTCTTTTCTTTTTTTTCCTAGTTGCAACTTTCTCCCCCGCCCCCCTTAAAATGCAACTTTTATTTGCTTTTTTTAAAAAAAAGAAGGGCAGCTCCTGCTTGGTGTTGCAACACTCTGGGGAGGAGAAGAGCTGCCAGGGATAAGAACTGCTCTTCTGGTTTTGAGCTTAGCTTCTTGCCCTTGCCCCTCGCCCAGTGAAATTCAGTGCCATCTTCAGGGTATATAGAAAGGACAGTTCAGGTTGTGGTTGTTGAGGACTCAACGTGCCGCCATTAAGCAGAGCCTCAGGGGGGCGGTTGCTTTTCTCCTTGACTTGACTTATTGGGAAGCTGGCTGTGAAGACCACAAGGGGGGAGGAGGATGGAAAGCTGTGACCATTGGAACCTTCTGCCCCTTGCCCAAGTGCTTCCACTCCCCATCATGATCCCGTGACTGTGGGGGACACCGCGACAGCCACAACTTCAAGGGCCGGCCATTAAGTCTTTCTTGTTGAGCTCCGTTGCGACTTCGAATGGTTGCCGAATGAGAAGTCACTAAGTGAGGACTACCTGTGTAGTCCAAAGCCCTTCCCTGTCTTCCGTGGTTGACAAAGCAGAATAGAACAGAATAGAATAGAATAGAATAGAATGACAGAGTTGGAAGGGACCTTGGAGGTCTTCTAGTCCAACCCCCTGCTCAGGCAGTATACCATTTCAGACAAATAGTTGTCCAACATCTTTTTAAAAACTTCCAGTGTTGAAGAAGTCACAACTTCTGGAGGCAAGGAGTTCCACTGATTAATTGTTCTAACTGTCAGGAAATTGCTCCTTATTTCTAAGTTGCTTCTCTCCTTGATTAGTTTCCACCCATTGCTTCTTGTTCTGCCCTCAAGTGCCTTGGAGAATAGCTTGACTCCCTCTTCTTTGGGGCAACCCCTGAGATATTGGAAAGCTGCTATCCTGTCTCCCCTGGTCCTTCTTTTCATTCAACTAGACCTACCCAGTTCCTGCAACCGTTCTTCCTATGTTTCATCCTCCAGGCCTTTGATCCTCTTGGTTGCTCTTCTCTGCACTCTTTCCAGAGTCTCCACGTCTTTTCTACATCGTGGCGACCAAAACTGGATGCAAATATTCCAAGTGTGGCCTTCCCAAGGCCTTGTAAAGTGGTATTAACCCTTCAGGTGATCTTGATTCTCTCCCTCAGTTGATGCAGCCTAGAACTGGGTTGGCTTTTTGGGCAGCTGCTGCACACGGCTGGCATGATACCCCTGACGACAACAACCGGGCCAAGCTCTTGGTGGGCTCCGTAGTGCCCAGGGGTCTCTGGCCTGCTGGCAAAACCATGTCTTTGTGCTTTTGGAAAGAACCTCTCCAAGGAGCCTGCTCTGCATATCTCTTCAATCGCTCTCAGCTCTGGGCTGGGAATGTCGTTTTGAGCAGGCTGCGGCTTCCTTATCGGCAGTTGGGAATTTGGGTAGGGGTGGGGGGGGTGTTTGCCTTCTCCGGCTTCACGAAAGCTCTTTGAAACTATTATTTGCTTTTTTTTCTGGCTGGCCGAGATAGTGGAAGTATCTCCCTGAAGGTTCCTTCTCTGTGGGCTTCCCAGGAAGGTGTGGTCCGGCACCTTAGCTCAGGGGTCTCCAACCTTTGCAACTTTAAGTCTGAAGGACTTCAGCTCCCAGACTTCTCCAGCCAGCAAAGCTGAAGTCCTTCAGACTTAAAGTTGCAAAGGTTGGAGACCCCTGCCTTAGCTGCCATGTTCATTTTGGGGGTCTGCAAAGGTTTCGACCCACCTGGAACATCAAGAGGGAATTTGTTTCCGTAGAAGAGAATCTTCAGGGTTGAAGCGTGGAGTCCTTGGCGGGTCTCTGAGCTTGGTGGGTTTCCTTGCAGACGTTTCGTGACCCTGCTAGGGAACGTCATCAGTGCTTGAAGGGAGTGGGGTTTATAGAGGAGGAGGATTGTGGGGTCCTTGGTGGTCTCTGAAGGTCCTCAGTCTTTCAATTTAGTCTCAGCTCACAGGATTGTTCCTCTTGAGCTCCGAGAACAACGGTTTCTTGCAGACGTTTCGCGACCCAACTATGGAATATCATCAATGCTTGAAGGGAGTGGGGAGGGGAGGGGGAGGGGGAGGAGTCCTTTGTATTCTCTGAGCTTGGTGGTTTTCTTGCAGACGTTTCATAACCCAACTAGGGAACATCATTCAGGGCCAGAAGGGAGGAGGACTGTGGAGCCTTTGCTGCACATTCTGGTTTTCTTGCAGGCGTTTCATAACCCAACTGTGGAATGTCATCAGTGCTAGAAGGAAGCGGGGTTATGGAGAGGAGGATTGTGGGGTCCTTTGTGTTCTCCCAGCTCGGTGTTTTTCTCGCAGACATTTCGCAACCCAGCTAGGGAACATCATCAGTGCTAGAAGGGATTTTCAGAGCGAATGCTGGCTGGGGAATTGTGGGAGTTGAAGTCCTGACCTCTTCCAAGTGGCCAAGGTTGAGAAACACTGATCCTATATAGTAACTCTTGAAAGGAAAAGGGAATAAAGTCACTTTGTATAGGAATATTTGTAGATTCCTCTCTGGTCTTGCCATATTTCTATTTCATTATTATTATTTATTATTTTATTAGTGTAGATTTTCAGAAATCGTATATAAACCGTGTGGGCTTCAGGCAGCTTCCTTTTCTGGAAATCTGCATTTCCGTCTTGCGTTTAAGGTTGATGTCCCGTGCAGTCCGTTCTTAATATATTTCTGGAGGGAGAAAAGTTTCATTTATTCCATTTATTGGTTGGATTGATGTCTGATCCCTTAGCCCAGGGGTCTGCAAAGTCAGCTCTTTTAAGACTGGTGGACTTCAACTCCTATGCTGGCTGGGGAACTCTGGGAGTTGAAGTCCACCAGTCTTAAAAGAGCCGACTTTGCAGACTTAGCCCAAAATGATTGACACCAAAGCCCTTTTCCCCTTTTAATTCTTGCAACCACAACCTGTCAGGCAGTTTAGGCCGAGAGTGTGGCTTAAAGCCACCCAAGGATGATTTGTGTCGGAAGCAAAGATTAAACCTAGGTTTGTCCCGAGTCAGTGGGGGAAGGCCGATTCACTTAACGACGGTGTTACTGGCTTAACAACTCCAGAGATTCACTTGTCAAACGTGGTGAGAAAAGCCGTACCTCGCTTAACAAAGGTCTCACTTAGCAACATAAATTTGGGGCTCCATTGTGGTCGTAAGTCAAGGAGTGCCTGGACCTGGAGAAGTCTTCCTTTAGTAATATTTTGGGAAGTCGTCTGCCATTGCTTTCTTCCTAGGGCTAAGGGGTAGTGGCTGGCTCAAAGTCAATCCCTACAGGATGGGAATTTGTGAGCACTGCTTGGGCAGTGGGGGGTTGGACTAGATGACCCTACAAGGTCCCTTCCAACCTCCGTTAATCTGGTATTATCCTGTTATTCAGAAGTTGTGGGAGCTTCATCCCTGGAGGCTTTCAAGAAGAGACTGGTCTGTCTTCTGTCAGAAAGGGCGTAGGGTCTCCTGCTTGGGCAGCTAGGGGTTGGACTAGATGACCTCCAAGGTCCCTTCCAACACTGTTAATGTTATTATTCTGTTATGCAGAAGTTGTGGGAGCTTCATCCCTGGAGGCTTTCAAGAAGAGATCGAACTGCCGTTTGTGAGAAATGGCGTAGGGTCTCCTGCTTGAGGTGCTGGGGGATTGGACTAGATGACCTCCAAGGTCCCTTCCGACTCTGTTATTCTGTTATTATTCTGTTATTCAAAAGTTCTGGAAACTTTATGCCTGGAAGCTTTCAAGAAGAGACTGGGCTGCCAAAATCAATCCGAAATGGTGTCGGGACTCCTGCTGGGTGGGTGGGCGGGGTTGGACTAGATGACCTCCAAGGTCCCTTCCGACTCTTGTGAATCTGAATACCGTTGCACTGGAGAGAGCATTTGCTCTTCGACTCCGCGGGGGGAAAAGAATAGGAGATAAAAAGGATTGGATGGAAATCCTTTATTTTCATGTTATTTTCATGGCCTTCGACTCTCGCAAGGCGCCTCCCCCGCAGGGCTGGGCTGGGCGCCTTGCAGGGGCGCCCCTTTGGCAGGGAAACCCGACCGACATCTCCCGCCCTGCCAAGATCTCATTTCTGGAGGACTGGCAGACGGGGAAGGAGGCCGGGGTGGCAAAATTCAGCAGAAAGAAGATCCTGCACAGCTTCTAGTTCAGGGGTCTCCAACCTTTGCAACTTTAAGTCTGAAGGACTTCGGCTCCCAGACCTCTCCAGCCAGCAAAGCTGTCAGTGTCAGGGCCTGGGCCAGGGGTCTCCAACCTTTGCAACTTTAAGTCTGAAGGACTTCAGCTCCCAGAAGTCTGCAAGAAGTCTTCCAGAAGTCTGGGAGCTGAAGTCCTTCAGACTTAAAGTTGCAAAGGTTGGGGACCCCTGTTCTAGTTCTTCTTCCTTGCGTGCTCCCTTGGGGTGGTGTCTCTCGAAGAGAAAATGGCACGAGGGGCCGGCGAAATGTTTAAAATCTCCTTTTTTCAGGCCAGCTGGCCGTTTCTGAGCTGCCTCCCTCCTCACTGGGGGCAGAATCCCGAGAAAATCCAGGCGGTCCTCAACTTACAGCGGTTCGCTTAGCGACCGTCTGAAGTTCCAACTGCACGGGAAAGAGCGGCTTATGACCGTTTTTGCTCCACAGTTACGACTGTTGCTGCATCCCCGTGGTCACTGACTCGTACAAGCCAGATTCACTAAACAAGCATTTGCTAACTTGCCCAATGCAGGCATTCACTTAACAACCGAGGCTTGACAGGGGGTAAAGCAGGGCGAAATACACTAAACACAACGTTTCACTTAGCAACAGGAATGTGGGGCTCAGTTGTGGCCATATGTAGAGTACTACCTGGCATCTCTTTCTGTTTCTTTCTCTCTTTTGTCTCTTTCTCTATTTCTTTCTCTTTCTTTCCATGTCTCTGTCTCTCTGTCTCTCTGTCTCTCCCTATTTCTGTCTCTCTCCCTGTGACTCTTGGTCTCTCTCCCTCCTTCCCTCTCTTTCTCTTTGTCTCTCTCTTTCTTTCTCTCTCTTTCTCTCTCTCTCTCTCTGTCCCTCCATGTCTTTCTCTTTCTCTCACTGTCTTTCTCTTTCTTTCCATGTCTCTCTTTCTCTTCCTTCCTGTCTGTCTGTCTGTCTGTCTCTCTCTCCTTGTTTCTATTTCTCTGTCTTTCTGTCTTTTTCTCCTTCATTCACTTTCTCTGTCTCTCTCTCTCTCTCTGTTTCTATTTCTCTGTCTTTTTCTCTCCCTCATTCACTCTCTTTCTTTCTCTGTCTCTCTCTCCCCCGTCACTCTTGTTCTCTCTCCCTCCCTCTCTTTCTCTCTGTCTCTCTTTCTCTCTCTCCCTCATTCCTCCCTCCCTCCCTCTCCCTGTCACTCACTCTCTGTCTGT
Source organism: Rhabdophis nuchalis (assembly GCA_039707465.1). Lineage (NCBI taxonomy): Eukaryota > Metazoa > Chordata > Lepidosauria > Squamata > Natricidae > Rhabdophis > Rhabdophis nuchalis. Next base: position 121,854,456 of record CM077648.1, read on the forward strand.
CTCTCGCTCTCTCTGTCCATATGTAGCTATGCACAAAAGGAAGATTAGGCATGGGGTTAATTCCCCCCCCTCTTTCGGGGTGGGGTGGGGTGGGGGGGCTGTTTAGCCGACAGAAGAATTCGCAATTGCAAAATAAAAATAAAAATTCCAGCTGGGGGAAATAAAGGAGCCCGAATTGCTCTTTGATCCCAGCGGTTTAAAAAAGGTTTAGATAAAAGAGAAGGGAAAAAAACCATAAACCAGAGCACTTTAGCCAGGTGGTTCTAGCAAACTCTTCATTTCCTCGTCTCCCTCGTCTCCTCTGGGGTCTTGGGGTTCACGGCTGGGCCTGGGCTCTGCCCCCTTTCCCCTTAGGCGGTCTCCCCAAAAAGAGAGAGAGAGAGGAGAGGCTGAACCCCGGGGCCCATCGCTCTGTGCCAACCAGGTGTGGAGGTGAAAGTCCCCTCCTCCTCACCTGACCTCTGGGAGGGAGGGAGGGAGGGACGAAGAAGGGAGGGGCCTCTGTTGGCAGCCAGGGTGGTTTTCCCTGCTCCGGCCAACCTGAAGTCCCGTCCCGTCCCCCCCCCCTCCTCCCAGGCCTTCGCCAGCCCTTGCAACTTTCCTGGGGCCTCGGGGGACGGACGGACGGACGGCTCGGGCACGGTTTCTCTCCAGAGCAACTTGGCAAAGCTGGGCAGGGAAGGGTCCCCCCAGCACCCAAAAGCCCCCCCCCCCTGGAGAGAATGGGAGGAGGAAGGGAAGGAGAGCCCTTGTGCCCTTTCCCAATCGGTGGTTTTATGACTACCCGTTTCCCTCCCTTCCTTCCTTCTGTCCATCTCTCGTCCTTCTGTTTCCTTCCTTTTTTCCCCTTTCCTTCCTTTCTCCCCTCCCTCCCTCCCTTTTTTGTTCTATTTTCATTATCCTTCCTTCCCCTATTTTTCCTTCCCTCCCTCCTTCCTTCCTTCCTTCCTTCCTTCCTTCCTTCCTTCCTTCCTTCCTCTTTTTCCTTCTCTCATCCTGTTTCCCTCCTTCCTCTTTTTCCCTTCCTTCCTTCCTCTTTTTCCTTCTATTTTCATTATCCTTCCTTCCCCCTTTTTCCTTCCTTTTCCCCCTCCATCCCTTCCTCTCTTTTTGTTCTATTTTCATTATCCTTCCTTCCCTATTTTTCCTTTCTTTTTCCTCCCTCCCTCCCTCCCTTCCTTCCTTCCTTCCTTCCTTCCTTCCTTACTTACCTCCCTCCCTCTCCTTTTCCTTCTCTCATTTTTCTGTTTGCCTCCTTCCTCTTTTTTCCTTCCTTCCTTCCTTCCTTCCTTCCTTCCTTACCTCCCTCCCTCCCTCTCCTTTTCCTTCTCTCATTTTTCTGTTTGCCTCCTTCCTCTTTTTTCCTTCCTTCCTTCCTTCCTTCCTTCCTTCCTTCCTTCCTTCCTTCCTTCTTCCTTCTATTTTCCTTACCCTTCCCCCTTTTTCCTTTCCTTCGTTCCTTCCTTTCCTTCCTTTTTCCTTCTCTCTTCCTTATCCCTCCTTCCCCTCTTTCTCCTTTCCTTTCTTTTTCTTTCTTTCCTCCCCTCTCCCCTCTCTCCTTCTCTCTCCCTCCCCCTTTCTCTCTCTCTCTCTCTCTCTCTCTTTCACACACACACACACACACACACACACGAGACTTGTGGGCAGAGAGACCCAAAGACCTCAATCCGTTCTGTGAAAAATATTCAACCGCAGGGTCCCGGCTGTTTATTGCTTTCCCATCCAGGCACCCAGAGATGAAATCATCTCGGAATTAAGCCCGGTGGATTTAGTGAGTTGCAGACCGCCAAAGCTTTCGCCAGGACGAACGACCCCCGTCTTGGGGTGCGAAAGGATGGCGGCTGTGGCTGGTGCAGACGGAGGGCCAACTTTTTTGGAAAATCCATGTATTTTATAAAAAATATTTTCATTGCCCTGCTAAGAAACCGGACCGGATGGGTTTGGGGTGGCCAAGGCAGCTGTTTACTCCAGGGTGCTGTTAATCCTCTCATCCGGGACCCGGTGTAAAGCTGACTTGGTGGATCGGCTTTCAGGGCCATCGCGAAGAGCCGAATTTGAGAAAGAGAGTTTTGGAAGACCATCTTGAGTTCTTCCACAAGTGTTTGGGGTCACTAAGCAGACTCCACTTGGAAATACGAGATCACTGGCAAGCAGAGATGTGGGCTGCGCGGAGGGTTTAAAGGCTGCCTTTTGATCTTCATCGGGGAGGGACAGGTTCTACATTTAGGCAAGAAAAACCAAATGCACAGGTACAGTATAGGTCAGGGGTCTCCAACCTTTGCAACTTTAAGTCTGAAGGACTTCAGCTCCCAGAATTCTCCAGCCAGCAAAGCTGTCAGTGTCAGGGCCTGGGCCAGGGGTCTCCAACCTTTGCAACTTTAAGTCTGAAGGACTTCAGCTCCCAGAATTCTCCAGCCAGCAAAGCTGGCTGGAGAAGTCTGGGAGCTGAAGTCCTTCAGACTTAAAGTTGCAAAGGTTGGAGACCCCTGGTATAGGTGATACCTTGCTCCATAGTAGCAACTCTGAGAGGGATCTTGGAGTCCTAGTGGACGACCATTGAAATAGGAGCCAGCCATGGACAGCAGCTGCCAAAAAAGCCATCACAGTTCTAGGCTGCATCAACAGAGGGAGAGAATCAAGATCACCTGGAGGGTTAATACCACTTTACAAGGCCTTGGGAAGGCCACACTGGGAATATTTGCATCCAGTTTTGGTCATCATAATATAAAAAAGACGTGGAGACTCTGGAAAGAGTGCAGAGAAGAGCAACTAAGAGGATGAGGGGACTGGAGACTAAAACATAGGAAGAACAGTTGCAGGAACTGGGTAGGTCTAGTTTAATGAAGAGAAGGACCAGGGGAGACAGGATAGCAGCCTTCCAATATCTCAGGGGTTGCCACAAAGAAGAGGGAGTCAAGCTATTCTCCAAGGCACCTGAGGGCAGGACAAGAAGCAACGGGTGGAAACTAATCAAGGAGAGAAGCAACTTAAAACTAAGGAGCAATTTCCTAACAATTAGAACAATAAAATCAGTGGAACAGCTTGCCACAAGCAGTTGTGGCTGCACCGTCCCTGTTTTTAAGAAGAGGCTGGGACAGCCACTTGTCTGAGCAGGGGGTTGGACTAGAAGACCTCTCGAGTCCCTTCCGACTCTGTTAATTGCATCTCACGCCAGGAAACCGAGCTACGCCGCCAATCCTTTTCCAAAGCGTGGGAATAAATACTTCCTTGGCCAGGTTCTCCAGTAATTGTTGGAGCAAGCAGGCATCGTTGGCAAGGGCACTGCCCTACTTAAGGACGCTGGCTTCCAGCCGCAAAGAAAATGAAACGCTCTTGGCTGGCCCAGCAAGAATCAGCTTTCAGGTGTCCATCCTCATTCTTCCCGTGATCAGCTGGGGTGAGTTTGGGAAGCCCTCGGCCTTCCAGCTGTTGCGTCCTACATGCAGGGCAAACACGGGCTGAGGCGAGGTTTGCTGTGGCTTCTGGACCTCTGGGGGTCCATAGGTTCTCCATCCTGCGCCTCCTACTCGGCGGGATGAAGATGAGGACGATATTTAACAGATTGACCGAGTTGGAAGGGATCTTGCAGGTCATCTAGTCCAACCCCCTGCCCAGTGATATGAACATAAGAACATAAGAACAGCCTTGCTGGAAGAGGCCACAGGCCATCCAGTCCAGAATTCTGTCTCCCACAGTGGCTCCCCATTTGCTTCAGGGCCTTCCCAAGCAGACGTCTTCACCTGCTTAGGATTCCCTGCAAATGGCCTTGAGAGACATCTTGCCTATCTCCCCATCCCGGAGGGTGTCCTTGGGCATCCATCATGATAGCCATGGATACCCTTGTTCTCCAGGAACCCGTCTAAAGATGATCTATCTATCATCTATCTCTATCTTCTATCTATCTATCTTCTAATTATCATCTATCTATCTATCATCTCTATCTATCTATCTTCTAATTATCATCTATCTATCATCTCTCTCTATCTTCTATCTGTATTCTAATTATCATCTATCTATCTATCTATCATCTATCTATCATCTATCTATCTTATCTATCTTATCTATCTATCTATCTATCTATCTATCTATCTATCTATCTATCTATCTATCTATCTATCTATCTATCTATCTATCTATCTATCTATCATCTATCTATCTATCTATCTATCTATCTAATCTATCTATCTATCTATCTATCTATCTATCTCTATCTATCTATCTATCTATCTATCTATCTATCTATCTATCTATCTATCTATCTATCATCTATCTATCTATCTATCTATCTATCTATCTATCTATCTATCTATCTATCTATCTATCTATCTATCTATCTATCTATCTATCTATCTATCTATCTATCTATCTATCTATCTATCTATCTATCTATCTATCTATCTATCTATCTATCTATCTAAACATAAGAACAGCCTTGCTGGAAGAGGCCACAACCCATCCACTCCAGAATTCTGTCTCCCACAGTGGCTCCCCATTTGCTTCAGGGTCTTCCCAAGCAGATGTCTTCACCTGCTTGTGATTCCCTGCAAATGGCCTGGAGAGACATCCTGCCTATCTCTCCATCCCGGAGGGTGTCCTTGGGCATCCATCATGATAGCCATGGATACCCTTGTTCTCCAGGAACTCCTCTCATCCTTTCTTAAAGGTGTCGAGGCTGACAGCTGTCACCACTTCTTCTGGCAGGGAGTTCCATAGACCAGGGATCCTCTGGGTGAAAAAGTCCTTCCTCTTATTTGTTTGAGGTCTAGCTATCAAACGTTTCATGAAGTGCCCCCTAGTTCTAGTGTTGTGCGATAGGGAGAACAGTTAGTTTCTCCTTTTCTACTTTGTCCACACCGTGCATGAGACTTCAATCAGGCCACCTCTCAGGTGCCGTCGTTCTAGAGGGAAGATATGCGTTCAAGAGATGCATTCAGTTGTGTCCGACTCGTGCCGATTCTATGCGCCGCTAATGCGATCCTTGGTTGTATAATCAGAGGCCTAGAATCGAAGTGGGCGACCTGGTTTTGCTTTTCTTGGTTCCTTTTGGGTGGTGACAAACAGTGGAACCCCCAAATATTCAGTTAAGGGTGCTGGAGAAAAAGAACCTCTGTGAAAAAGTTGGCTGGCTGGCTGGCTGGCTGGCTGGCTGGCTGGCTGGCTGGCTGCCTTCCTTCCTTCCTTCCTTCCTTCCTTCCTTCCTTCCTTCCTTCCTTCCTTCCTTCCTTCCTTCCCTTCCTTCCTTCCTTCCACCCTCTTCCCTTTTTTCTTTCCTTCTTTCCTTCCTCTTTCTCCTTCAATCCTCCTTCCCTCTTTTCCTTCCTTCTTCCCTCTTTTCCTACCTTCCTTTCCTTCTTCCTTCCATCCTTACTCTTTCCCATCTCCTGCCACCCTTCCTTCCCTCCTTCCTTTCATTCCTTCTATTCCCATCTTCTTCTTTCCTTCCTTTCATTCCCATCTCCTTCCTTCCTTTCCTTCTATTCCCATCTTCTTCTTTCCTTCCTTTCATTCCCATCTCCTTCCTTCCTTTCCTTCTATTCCCATCTTCTTTCCTTCCTTTCATTCCCATCTCCTTCCTTTCTTTCCTTCTATTCCCATCTTCTTCTTTCCTTCCTTTCATTCCTATCTCCTTCCTTTCTTCCTCTTCCTTCTTCCCTCTTTCCTTTCCTTCCTTTTTCTCCTTCCATCCTTCTTCCCTCTTTTCATTCCATCTTTCCTCTTTTCATTCCTTTTTTCCTTCCATCCTTCCTCTTCCTCCCTCTTTCTTTTTCTTTTCTTTCCTCTTCTTTTTTCTTCATTCTCTCTCTCTCTCTCTCTCTCTCTCTCTCTCTCTCCCCCCCCCCCTCTCTCTCTCTCACACACACACCTTCTGTAGGATTTGGGGGAGATCTGGGAAGGTTTAGACTCATCGGGTTGGAAGGGACCTTAGAGGTCATCTAGTCCAACCCCCTCAACTGTGGCTGAGCCCTTGTTGGGTGTCCTTCCTTCAAAAGAATTTGAGAGCGTTGACTGCGGTTTCGTCTCTTGGGTCCTGACGGCATTTCTCTCCCTCTCCCCCTCTCTCCCCCACCCCCAAAAGGTCCATGCCTGGGAGATCTCCGACCACTTGCTACAGATCCAGCAGGACGTGGAGTCCTGCTACTTCGCAGCCCAAACCATGAAGATGAAAATCCAGACCTCCTTCTATGAGCTCCCCACCGATTCCCACGTCTCCCTCCGCGACTCCCTGCTGTCCCACATCCAGAACTTGAAAAACATGTCCCCCATCATCGTCACCCAGGTGAGCATCTGGTACGGGCAGGAATACAGGTGGGCGGTCCTTAGCTCTGGCAGGCCCACCCGGCCGGCTCCTGGCTTCGCTTGGTTGGCCTCCGTGGGTCACTCTGAAATCTGGGCTGGGCAGGCTGGCCTTGTTTGGTCTTCTCCAGCAAGAATAGGTGTATATTGTACAGGAATGGGTGTATATTATACAAGAATGGGTGTATATTGTACAGGAATGGGTGTATATTATACAAGAATGGGTGTATATTGTACAGGAATGGGTGTATATTATACAAGAATGGGTGTATATTGTACAGGAATGGGTGTATATTATACAAGAATGGGTGTATATTGTACAGGAATGGGTGTATATTATACAAGAATGGGTGTATATTGTACAGGAATGGGTGTAAAATGAGGGCCCAGATTGTTGGGGTCAGAGGCTGACTCTATAAACTGCTTAGAGAGGGCTGTAAAAGCATTGTGAAGCGGTATATAAGTCTAAGGGCTATTGCTAATTGGGAAGGAAGGAAGGAATAGGAAATGAGGGAGGGAAGGAAGGAAGGAATAGGAAATGAGGGAAGGAAGGAAGGAATAGGAAATGAGGGAAGGAAGGAAGGAATAGGAAATGAGGGAAGGAAGGAAGGAATAGGAAATGAGGGAAGGGAGGAAGGAATAGGAAATGAGGGAAGGGAGGAAGGGCCCTGGTGGCACAGTGATTGGAATGCAATAATGCAGAGTAACCCACTGCCCACAGTGAGGAGTTAGATCCTGACCAGCTCCAGGTTGACTCAGCCTTTGGTCCTTCCAAAGTCGGTAAAACAAGGACCCAGATTGTTGGAGGGCAAGCAGCTGACCCTATAAACCGCTTAGAGAGGGCTGTAAAGTAATGTGAAGCAGTATATAAGTCTTCAGTGTTAAAGAAGGGAGGGAGGGAGGAAAGGAAGAGCCGCGGTCGGCACAGCGGTTAGAAAGCAGCATTGCAGACTAGCTCACTGCCAGCAGTTCGATCCTGACCCTCTCAAGGTTGACTCAGCCTTCCGTCCTTCCAAGGTCTGTAAAATGAGGACCCAGATGCCCGGGGCCAAGCGGCTGACCCCGTAAAGCGGTATATAAGTCTCAGGTGCTACTGCTATCCGCGATCTACCTCTGACTCCCTGCCTTCTCTTTCTCTCCTCTCCGAACGCAGCTGGCGTTAGCCATAGCAGACCTGGCCTTGCAGATGGCCTCCTGGAAAGGCTGCGTGCACACCTTGGTTGAAAAGTAAGTCTTCCCCCTTTCCAGATCTGGTCTTAAGAGCGGCCGATGAAAACCCAGGTTGTGTCGGAGTCTCGCAAGAGCGAACTGAGTGCTGTCCTGGGTGGGTGGGGGGGAGGAGCGGGTCAGGTGGCTTCTGGAGGGATGGTTTCCAAGCACACCTGGTGGACCAAACGTTGAAGTTTAGAAGATTGGCAGCCTCCCTGCTTAGCTCCGATTTGACAGCATTTGATTTATTTTTTAACTGTCCAGTTAAGTCCTCAGCATACAACTGTTATGGAGTCTGCCCCTTACAGTCGTTGGTTGCGAGGGTAATAGAGGTGGCGCTTGCCTTTTAACCTTGTTAGTTTATTATGTCATGCTTAATGTAGCATGCTCATGCTGGTGTCTGTATTGGAGGTGGGTGACCCTTTGAGAGCTGCGTGCAATGAAATTTCATTTTAATGTATGCCAATTAACGTACATGCAAAGTAACAATAAAGTTTTATTCTATTCTGTTCTGTTCTATTTCTTAATCTTATTCTATTCCTAATTCAATTCAGTTCAATTCTATTCTAATTCATAATCTTATTCTATTCCTATTCCAAATTCTATTCTAATTCTAAATTCTTATCCTATCCTATTTCTTAATCTTATTCTATTCCTATTCCAAATTCTATTCTATTCCTTAATCTTATTCTATTCTATTCCTTAATCTTATTCTACTCTATTCTATTCCTAATTCTTAATTTTATTCTATTCCTAATTCTTAATTTTATTCTATTCCTAATTCTTAATTTTATTCTATTCCTATTCCAAATTCTATTCTAAATTCTTATTCTAAATTCTTATTCTATTCCTATTCCTTATTCTAATCTAATCTATTTCTTAATCTTATTCCACTCCTATTCCTAATTCTATTCTATTCCTGTATTCTATTCTAATCTAATCCAATTCTTTATCTTATTCTATTCTATTTCTTAATCTTATTCTAATCTAATCTAACCTAATTCTTAAATTTATTCTATTCCACTCCACTCCACTCTATTCCTTATTCCATTCTATATTCTGTTCCACTCCACTCCACTCCACTCCACTCTACTCTATTCTAAATTCTTATTCTAAATTCTTATTCTAAATTCTTATTCTATTCTATCTTCCATTGCTTAACAGAATAACAGAGTTGGAAGCCCTTCTGTACTACCCTCATCCTATCCTTATCGTTATTCTAGTTCTTTTTATTTACTTCATTTCATTCATTCATTTATTTGACTTATTAACCGCCCCCTCTCCCCGAAGGGACTCGGGGCGGTGCACAGGAAAATAAATAAATAAATAAATAAATAAAAATACAATACATCACAATAAATACATAAATACATTGAAACTATATTAAATTACACCCTGTGCTACTTATTGTGGGTGAGCCTTTGAGAGCCACAGGGAACGAAACTTCAGGTCATTGAATGCCGATGAGCATACGCTCGAAAGCCACAATAATGTTGCTCTAAGTCTAAATCCTGATCCCGTCTCTTCTCACCTTTCCGGGGGACCCCAGGTACAATAACGACGTGGGCTCCCTGCCCTTCCTGCTGGAGATCCTGACGGTGCTCCCCGAGGAGGTTCACAGCCGGTCCTTGCGGATCGGCGCCAACCGACGCACCGAAATCATCGAAGACCTGGCCTACTACTCCAGCACGGTGGTCTCCCTCCTGGTGAGTTTGGGTTCCAAGCAGGAGCAGCTCAGCTCAGCTCAACTCTAGCCTCTCGCAGAGAGACACGTGGAGAAGCCTAGGAGTTGGGAAGGTTTGAACCCGGGGTTCCTTGTGGGCCATAAAATCAAGAGGGTGGCTTGGTGCAGCTGGACCCCACTGATCTGAGCATAAGATGGGATTAACGAGTCCCGTCAGGTAGAGAGGGCGGTATAGAAATATGAAATAAAGTAAAGTAAATAAAGTAAAATAAAGGGGAATATTTAATACAATAGTAGAGTTGGAAGGGACCTTGCAGGTCTTCTAGTCCAATCCCCTGCGTGGGCAGGAACCTTATACCATTTCAGACAAATGGCTATCTAACATCTTCTTAAAGACTTCCAGGGTTGGGGCATTCACAACTTCTGGAGGCAACTTCTGTTCCACTGGTTAATTGTTCTCACTGTCAGGAAATTCCTCCTTAGTTCTAAGTTGCTTCTCTCCTTGATTAGTTTCCACCCATTGCTTCTTGTCCTGCCCCCAGGTGCCTTGGAGAATAGTTTGACTCCCTCTTCTTTGTGGCACCCTCTGAGATATCGGAACACTGCTATCATGTCTCCCCTGGTCCTTCTCTTCATCAAACTAGACATACCCAGCTCCTGCAACCGTTCTTCATATGTCTTAGTCTCCAGTCCCCTAATCATCTTGGTTGCTCTTCTCTGCACTCTTTCCAGAGTCTCCATGTCTTTTCTACATCGTGGCGACCAAAACTGTATGCAGTATTCCAAGTGTGGCCTTACCAAGGCACCATACAGTGGCATTAACACTTCACGTGATCTAGATTCTATCCCTCTGTTTATGCAGCCTAGAACTGGGTTGGCTTTTTTGGCAGCTGCTGCACACGGCTGGCTCATATTTAAATGGTTGTCCACTTAGATTCCAAGATCCCTCTCACAGTTGCTACTATTGAGCAAGGTACCACCTATACTGTACTTGTGCAATTGGTTTTTCTTGCCTATATGTAGGACCTTACTTTTTTCACAATTGAATTTCATTTTATTAGATAGTGCCCAATGTTCAAGTCTGTCTAGATCCTTCTGTATCTTAAGCCTATCTTCTGGAGGGTTGGCTATTCCTGCCAGCTTGGTTGGCTGGCAGGGTTGCAGTGAGAGGTCCTGGATGGTCTCTGAGCTCGGTGGTTTCCTTGCAGACGTTTCATGACCCAACTTGGTAACCTCATCAGTGCTGGGATGGAGGGGCAGTTTGTGGCGAAGGAACAAAAGGAGGGAGGGAGTTGAAGAAAGAGGAGAACTGTGGGGTCCTTGGGGCTCTCTGAGCTTGGGGGTGTTCTTGCAGACGTTTCATGACCCAACTAGGGAACATCATCAATTCTTAGAACCCTTCAACCTCGAGAAACAACCCCCTTGGTGGGCGGGCGGGCCGTTCCTTGTCGGAAGCTGAACCCGGGCCTCCTCGTTCTCTCCTGCAGATGACCTGCGTGGAGAAAGCCGGGAGCGACGAGAAGATGCTCATCAAGATTTTCCGCTGCCTGGGAAGCTGGTTCAACCTGGGCGTTCTGGACAGCACCTTCATGGCCAACAGCAAGTTGCTCTCCCTGCTTTTTGAGGTTCTGGTGCGTGTCCCGGGGGTCCCCCACCCCCACCCCTTCACAAGCCTTGGAGAGGGGCAGCTGGGCACTCCTCAAGTGCCGAGAAGGAAGACGCCGTGGCAGGTGTCGGAACTTGGGGGTGGGAGCAAAGCCATGGTGGTAGGAGCAGACCAATCTCCCCCTTTATGTCAGCCCACGGTTAGGAGGAAGATCAAGACACCGCCATATTAAACACAACCCCGATAAACGGGGGCCTTAAGGACAGGTAAATCCTCCGCTGAACGGCTGCTCAGAATTACGACCGACCCACCCACCTTGGGGCTGGCTAGTCATCACCTGGGTTCAAACTTCTGATGGTGCCCCTTTTTGCTGCAGTTGTTAAATGAGTCACACAGTTGTGAAGGGATCAGGTTTCCTCGTTGACGTCGCTCGTCAAAACGGGATCCTGTGATTCCCGGGACGCTGCTACCGTCATAAACGCGAGTCAGTTGTCGAGTATCCAAATGTAAAGCACGCAACTGGGTGTTACCGCAGTCCTTAGTGTGAAAAATGGGTCCTAAGTCTCTTTTTTGCCCCAGTGCCGTTGGAACGTCGAACGGTCACTAAGTGAACTCTTGTAAGTCGAGGACTACCTGTAGACTGGCTAGTGAGACTTGGTGGAAATCTACTCTGCTTGGTTAGGAGTACAGGCAGTGCTCGACTTAACGACTGTTCGCAGTTATGACAGATCTACAACAACCTTCCCCATTATGTCAAGGGACAGTTAGGTAGAAGATCAAAGGATCCCCATCTTAACACAACTCCGATAAAAGTGGCTGTTACGGTACAGTTAGCGTACGGTATGGTTAAGTACAGAAAGTTCTCGACTTACGACTGGCCTGCCTTGTCGCTGGTTATGACCTGAAGTTCTGATGCTCCATCCAATGTGGCAGGGAAGTGTGAATAACCACAGTATCTGAGTTCCAAATAGCACCCAAAGTTAAATCAGAGTCCGAGGCAAAGGATTCCTCAGAGTTCCCTTTGATGAAGAGAGCCACGTTGGCACATCTGGGGAAACCCAAATCTGGAAGCTTCCCAGTTTCCCCCACCCAGTTGAAAGTTCAAGATCTTGCCCCCAACACCAACCACCAGTCCATCCCATGGTCCAATCTCCCACTGCCACACTGGCACCTTCCACCCATCCAGTTCCGGTCAGGTGCAGAGGTTCAGAGAGAAAAGATGACCTTGACTTTCTAAGAAGAATGTTGTTATGGCTACCTATCACCCAACTCCGTACAATCCTCCCTCCCGTTTTCCCACCATAGCAAAATGCATAGTAGAATAATAGAAAGCGTGGCAGGCCAAAGATCCAAAAGAAAATTTGGCTTGCAGGCCTGACACACAGTTAACCAGGTAATACTCGGGCGTGGGAAAAGGAGGCTGAGCGTTAGCCGAGATCCGCGCGGGAGGTTTAAGCCAGATCTCCGGGTGGCCTCTTTTCCAGCAACAGGACAAGACGGCGTCCAACCTGCACGAAGCCGCCTCGGACTGCATCTGTTCCGCCCTCTACGCCATTGAGAACGTGGAGACCAACCTGCCCCTCGCCCTGCAGCTCTTCCAGGGCGTCCTGACGCTGGAGACGGCGTACCACATGGCCGTAGCCCGCGAGGACTTGGACAAGTGAGTACCTGGAGCCTCCTTCCCCTGGTCCCTGTTGCCGGGCAGGTGTTTTGAGAGCGAGGTGTTCAGCCAGGTGGCAGTCAGAGGTGTGGCTCTCTTTGAGTTTCCAATCTCGGTTATTCCAGAGAACAAGGAATTGGGTCTGGGCTTAAAGAGATGTTCCCAAGAGGTTAGAAACCGGGAGACGATGAGTTCTAGTGCTGCCTTAGGCATGAAAGCAAGCTAGGTGACTTTGGGCCAATCGCCAGGAGATAGTGAGTTCTAGTCCCGCCTTAGGCATGAAAGCCAGCTGGGTGACATTGGGTCAATCATCCATTGTTAAACGAGACAGTTAAGTGAGTTTTGCCCCCGTTTACGACCTTCCTTGCCATGGCTGTTAAGTGAATCCCCACAGTAGTTAAGTTAGACACATGATTGTTGAGTGCATCCTGGCTTCCCTTTTGATTTTGCTTGTCAGAAGGTAGCCAAAGGGCATCCTGGGTTCGTTTTGCCCGCCTGCCCTGATTTGGCCCCTCCTGAGATTGTCTTGCCGACTCGCAATCGCCTCATTGTTGCCGTTGTCGGTTTTTTTGTAGGGTTCTCAATTACTGTCGGATCTTCACCGAACTCTGCGAGACCTTCCTGGACAAAATCGTCTGTACCCCGGGGCAAGGTTTGGGGGACCTGCGCACCATAGAGCTGCTCCTGATCTGTGCGGGACACCCCCAGTACGAGGTAGGATGCCCCAACCTCAACCTCCCACTTCCTTGGTAGAACCCGTGACCATCTCGAATATTTTGGGGTGCTGAAGAGTGTGTTGGGGGGGGGCAGGTTGCCACGTTGTGTCGGAAGAGAGGGAGAAATTTAAAAGGACCCCCTATCACCGGGCCCTATCTAACAAAATGAAATTCAACGTAGAGAGAAGTAAAGTCTTAACACTTAGACAATAAAAACCAAAAGGACACATACAGGCTGGGTGAAGCCAGGCTTAATAGTAGTAAGTATGAGAGGGATCTTGGAGTCGTAGTGGATAAGCAATTAAATTTATATGTCTAGTGTAATGAAAAGAAGGACCAGGGGAGACATGATAGCAGCCTTCCAATATCTCAGGGGTTGCCCCAAAGAAGAGGGAGTCAAGCTATTCTCCAAAGCACCTGAGGGCAGGACAAGAAGCAATGGGTGGAAACTAATCAAGGAGAGAAGCAACTTAGAACTGAGGAGGAATTTCCTGACAGTGAGAACAATTAACCAGGGGAACAGAAATTGCCTCCAGAAGTTGTGAATGCCCCAACACTGGAAGTCTTCAAGAAGATGTTGGAGAGCCATTTGTCTGAAATGGTATAGGGTTTCCTGCCTAGGCAGGGGGTTGGACTAGATGACCTCCAAGGTCCCTTCCAACTCTGCTATTGTATTGTATTGCTATTGCTAAATAGGAGCCAGCCGTGGGCAGCAGCTGCCAAAAAAGCCAATGCCATCCTAAACTGCATTCACAGAGGGCTACAATCAAGATCAAGGGAGGTACTAAGACCACTCTATGAAGCCTTAGTAAGGCCACACCTAGAGTCCGGTATCCAGTTTTGGTCACCACACTATAAAAAAGGTGTGGAGACTCTGGAAAGAATGCAGAAGAGAGTCATAAAGAGGATGAGGGGACTGGAGGCTCAAACAGACGATGAACGGTTGCAGGAACTGGGCATGGCTAGTCTAGGGAAGAGAAGGACCAGGGGAGACAGGAGAGCATCTTCCAATATTGGATGGGTTGCTACAAAGAAGAGGGAGGTCAACTTATTTTCCAAAGCCCCCGAAAGCCAGACCAGGAACAATGGATGGGAACTGACCAAGGAGGGATTCAACCTGGAAATGAGGAATTTTCTCACAGGGAGAACCATCAACCCATGGAAGAAAAGTTGCCTTCAGAAGTTGTGGGAGCTTCATCCCTGGAGGCCTTCAAGAAGAGACTGGACTGCCCTCTGTCAGAAATGGTGTAGGGTCTCCTGCTTGGGCAGTGGGGGGTTGGACTAGATGACCTATGGGGTCCCTTCTGACTCTGTTATTCTATTGTTATTCCGTTATTCAGAAGTTGTGGGAGATTTATCGTTAGAAGCTTTCAAGAAGAGACTCACTGCCCTCTGTCAGAAATGATGTAGGGTCTCCTGCTTGGGCAGAGTGGGGGTTGGACTAGATGACCTCTAAGGTCCTTTCCAACTCTGTAAATCTGTCATCCTTACTTCCCTTCCTCTCACAATTCTCAGGTGGTGGAGATATCCTTCAACTTCTGGTACCGGCTAGGGGAGCACCTGTACAAGACGGACGATGCCATCATCCACAGCATCTTCAAGGCCTACATTCAGCGGCTTCTTCACGCCCTGGCCCGCCACTGCCAGCTGGACCCCGACCACGTAAGCCCACTCCCCTCCATGCCCCACCCACCCCCTCTGGTTTGTGTCTCGGGCCAGCCGTCCCCCATCTGTGTCTCACCTGAAAGCTGTCTCGCTTAGTGGCGGAAATTTGGACTCCGTTGTGAAGCCTGGGACGGCCTACCTGTGTGGCGGCTGCACGACGGGTGGACTTCAACTCCCAGAATCCCTCAGCAGGTCCTCTTGAATAGTGACCTCCTTCCTGACTTCCTCCCCCCTCTCCTCCTCTCCCAAATCCTAGGAAGGGATCCCCGAGGAAACGGATGATTTTGGGGAGTTCCGGATGCGAGTCTCGGATCTGGTCAAGGATTTGATCTTCCTGGTTGGCTCCGTGGAGTGCTTTGCCCAGGTGAGGACCGGAAGGGAAAGGGGACCAGGATGGGGTTCGTCCCACCGTTAGCTCTTCTGTCCAGCTAAGAAAGCAGGTTTTTATTGATCTCCCTTTCTACTCCACCTTTGTTACTATATACGTAACTCAAGGCAGCAGGCGTACCTAATCCTCCTTCCTACTCCCTGGTTTTTGTTTTTTTTTGCAAAATGACAACCCTGTGAGGTGGGTTGGATTGGGGACTGGCAGACGGCTTTCATGCCTAAGGTAGGACTAGAACTCCCTGTCTCCTGGTGATTGGCCCAAAGCCACCCAGTCAGATTTCATGCCTTAGGCAGGACTAGAACTCCCTGTCTCCTGGTGATTGGCCCAAAGCCACCCAGTCAGATTTCATGCCTAAGGTAGGACTAGAACTCCCTGTCTCCTGGTGATTGGCCCAAAGCCACCCAGTCAGATTTCATGCCTAAGGTAGGACTAGAACTCCCTGTCTCCTGGTGATTGGCCCAAAGCCACCCAGTCAGATTTCATGCCTAAGGTAGGACTAGAACTCCCTGTCTCCTGGTGATTGGCCCAAAGCCACCCAGCCAGATCTCATGCCTTAGACAGGACTAGAACTCCCTGTCTCCTGGTGATTGGCCCAAAGCCACCCAGCCAGATTTCATGCCTTAGGCAGGACTAGAACTCCCTGTCTCCTGGTGATTGGCCCAAAGCCACCCAGTCAGATTTCATGCCTTAGACAGGACTAGAACTCCCTGTCTCCTGGTGATTGGCCCAAAGCCACCCAGTCAGATTTCATGCCTAAGGTAGGACTAGAACTCCCTGTCTCCTGGTGATTGGCCCAAAGCCACCCAGCCAGATCTCATGCCTTAGACAGGACTAGAACTCCCTGTCTCCTGGTGATTGGCCCAAAGCCACCCAGCCAGATCTCATGCCTTAGACAGGACTAGAACTCCCTGTCTCCTGGTGATTGGCCCAAAGCCACCCAGCCAGATTTCATGCCTTAGACAGGACTAGAACTCCCTGTCTCCTGGTGATTGGCCCAAAGCCACCCAGTCAGATTTCATGCCTTAGACAGGACTAGAACTCCCTGTCTCCTGGTGATTGGCCCAAAGCCACCCAGCCAGATTTCATGCCTTAGACAGGACTAGAACTCCCTGTCTCCTGGTGATTGGCCCAAAGCCACCCAGTCAGATTTCATGCCTTAGACAGGACTAGAACTCCCTGTCTCCTGGTGATTGGCCCAAAGCCACCCAGTCAGATTTCATGCCTTAGACAGGACTAGAACTCCCTGTCTCCTGGTGATTGGCCCAAAGCCACCCAGCCAGATTTCATGCCTTAGACAGGACTAGAACTCCCTGTCTCCTGGTGATTGGCCCAAAGCCACCCAGCCAGATCTCATGCCTTAGACAGGACTAGAACTCCCTGTCTCCTGGTGATTGGCCCAAAGCCACCCAGCCAGATCTCATGCCTTAGACAGGACTAGAACTCCCTGTCTCCTGGTGATTGGCCCAAAGCCACCCAGCCAGATCTCATGCCTTAGACAGGACTAGAACTCCCTGTCTCCTGGTGATTGGCCCAAAGCCACCCAGCCAGATCTCATGCCTTAGACAGGACTAGAACTCCCTGTCTCCTGGTGATTGGCCCAAAGCCACCCAGCCGTAGTGGGGTTTTTTCACAGGGGGAAATTGCTTAGTTACATCCTCTGTCTTCTCCTTCTTCTTCTCCTTCTTCTCCTCTTCCTCCTCCTCTTCCTCCTCCTCCGTCTTCTTCTCCTCCTCCTTCCTTCTCCTTCCTCCTCCTTCTTCCTCCTCCCCCTTCCCCTTCTCCTCCTCATGATGATGATGATGATGATGATGATGATTCCCTCCTCCTCCGCCCGTTTCTTGTTGCAGCTTTACGCCACTTTGAAAGAAGGCAACCCGCCTTGGGAGGTGACGGAAGCTGTCCTGTTCATCATGGCCTCAATCGCCAAGAGCGTTGACCAGTGAGTAGTGGGAGGGGCAGCCAGGCCAGGGCCTTGGCATCCCACCCACGGGGGTTTGGCGCATGGAGGTTTCTGTGGGACTCCTAGGAAAGCAACGCATAGTCTACCTTGGACCCAGACTGCGCATCCCGCTCTCCCTGTCTCTCTTTTCGTCCTGGCTCAAAAGGGTTTTCGCAACCGTTCTAATTTCAAACCCTCGTTAAGCAGCCGTAAGTCGAGGACTACCCGCAGCGATCCCATGTGGGGACGGTGGGGGGCAGAGGACGTCTCTACCCCACAGACCAGGCCCCTAGAATCCAGATGGCTTCCTGTGGATGTGCTGTGGCCCACCAGCGGTCAGCGGACCAGGCAGCAGCTTCGGACAGTGAGGAGGTTGGGGAGGAAGATGGGCCAGTCCTGGAGTCCGGGGAAGGCTCTGAGGAGGGCTCTGTGTCGGAGGCAGAGAGGGGGCAAGGGCCCTCTGACAGTTATCAGCTGCCTTTGGAGTCAGACATCAGGGAGGCAGAAGAACAGCTGGAGCCTGTTCCCAGTGTGCGCATGCACAGAGTGGCCAGACGAAGGGAACAGCTAAGGAACGGGCTGACTTGGGAGGAAAGCCACAGGTGGACGATGAATGGCCCCTCCCAGAGGGAATGAAAATTGGGAGCGCCAGGGGAGTGGAGCTTGCAGGAGGCCATGAGTTCCCTTCATTGGTTCGTGACTCTCTGAGGCTCCTTGTGGAGTTCTGCAGATCTCAGCCTGGCCGCTCTCCAAGCCAGATAAGGTCTGTGACCGTAAATCCTCCCTCGAAAGACTTTGCTGGATGCGAAGGAGCAGAATTCACAGTCGATGAATAAAAGGGGTTTTTTGGGGTTGGGACAAGGAATTTGCTTCAGGCTCCCGGTCAGAACAGGATGGGAGAAAGAGTGTGTGTGTGTGTGTGTGTGTGAGAGAGAGAGGGGGGGGATGTGTGTGCTTTATATGCCAGGGGCCCCCTAAATGGTTGGGGAGCCCAGGGACACGCTGTGGGGGTATCTGTGGTTCATAGTTTTGGTTTTTGAGGGTTCAGAATTTATCTGCTTCCCCTTCCCCCCATGCTGCAGAGAGAACAACCCCACTCTGGTGGAAGTACTGGACGGAGTGGTGCGCATCCCTGAAGCCATCCACACGGCCGTGCGCTACACCAGCATCGAGCTGGTGGGGGAGATGAGCGAAGTGGTGGACAGGAACCCCCATTTCCTGGGTGAGTGGAAGGGGCAGGCAAAGAGGGGGGGGGGCGGGAGGTTGTGGGTCGGTCCCTGCAGATGGGAGCCAAGGACACCCTGTGAATTAAATCCAACCCCCTTGGTCATGGGAGTCCTCTCTGTGTGACCCTCCCTTTGCAGACTGGGCATCTGTGGATGGGTGGGTGGGAGGGAGGGAGGGAGGATGGGTGAATGGATGAATAGAAGGAAGAAAAGATGGAAGGAAGGCTAAAAAGAAAAGATGGATGAATGGAAGGATGGATGGAAAGGTGGATGGATAGATCAATAGAAGGAAGAAAAGATGGAAGGAAGGCTAAAAGAGATGGATGGATGAATAGAAAGAAGAAAAGATGGAAGGAAGGATAAAGAAAAGATGGATGAATGGAAGGAAAAATAGACAAGGGTGGATGGATGGATGAATAGAAGGAGGAAAAGATGGAAGGAAGGCTAAAATTGATGGATGGATGAATAGAAGGAAGAAAAGATGGAAGGAAGGATAAAGAAAAGATGGATGAATGGAAGGAAATATAGACAGAAGGGTGGATGGATGGATGAATAGAAGGAAGAAAAGATGGAAGGAAGGCTAAAAGGAATGGATGGAAGAATAGAAGAAGGAAAAGATGGAAGGAAGGAAGGAGGAATGGATGGAAGAATAGAAGAAGGAAAAGATGGAAGGAAGGAAGGGTAAAAAAGGATGGAAGGAAGAAATGGATGAATGGAAGGAAGACATTATGGAAAGATAGATGGAAGGAAGGAAGGAAAGATGATGGAAGGAAGGAAGAAATGGAAAGAGATGGAAGGAAGGAAGGAAAGATGGTGGATGGAAAGATCGATGGAAGAATGGAAGGAAGAAAAGATGGAAGAAAAGAAGGGTAAAAAAAGATGAATGGAAGGCAGAAAAGATCAACGAAAGGAAGGAAGGAAGGAAAGGTGGAGAGGGGAATGGAAGGAAGGCTAGGAAGGCTTGGAAGGACGAAGAAAGGAAGGAGGGATGGGAAAGCCTCCCAGGTGCTCCCAATCCAGCTCCTCCTCTCCCCCTCCCTCCCTCCTCCGCCCACAGATCCGGTCCTGGGCTACCTGATGAAGGGCTTGTGTGAGAAAGCCCTTGCTTCCATCGCCGCCAAAGCCATCCACAACATTTGCTCGGTGTGCCGGGACCACATGGCCCAGCACTTCACCGGACTGCTGGAAATCGCCCGTTCCCTGGACTCCTTCATGCTGTCGCCCGAAGCAGCTGTCGGACTCTTGAAAGGTACGGCCTCCCTCCTTCCAGGCCCAGACCAGGGGCTACACCCCCCCCCCCTTTCAGGTGGGAACAGCTTCATGTATCTATGTCCATCATCTGGCTTCCGTGACTTGCTTGTGTTGTGGTCTGTCGGCTGCAAGCCCCTCCAGCAGCCGAATCACATGAGGAGGTGGGTATGGGAGTCAGGGTCAGCATCAACAAGGCAACCTGAGAGGGGGAAGAGGGAAGAGCTGTCAGAGAGAGAGAGAGAGAGAGAGAGAGAGAGAGAGAGAGAGGCAGAGGCAGAGCCTGGGCTGTCAATCAGCTCTCAGATGGAAGGTCAACAGCCCCCAGGTCTGGAGGTGGCTGATGAGGAAGAATATCTAGGTCCAGTGTCTGAGGAGTGGATGCACAGAAGGCAGAGAGGAGAGCAGAGGAAATCTATGGGCCGGTCCTTGGGACGGAAGAGCCACTGCTGCTAGAGAAGCCCCACCTGAGCTCTGGGGATAAAAGACGGGGTGGAGATGAATAGATGGGGCAGAGGAGAGGAGAGCAGTGGAAATCTATGGGCCGGTCCTTGGGATGGAAGAGCTACCACTGCTAGTGAAGCTCTGGGGATCAAAGGCAGAGGGAAGAAATGAATAGATGTGGCAGACAACTTATTCATCTCCCTGCCAGACAACCTGTTAGCCTGTAGTGAGAGAGAAACTTTACCCAGGTCTGGAGGTGGCTGATGAGGAAGAGGAAGAATATCTAGGTCCAGTGGATGGATAGAAGGGAGAGGAGAGGAGAGCAGTGGAAATCTATGGGCCGGTCCTTGGGACAGAAGAGCCACTGCTGCTAGCGAAGCCCCACATGAGCTCTGGGGATCAAAGGCAGGGAGTGGAGATGAATAGATGTGTCAGAGGAGAGGAGAGGAGAGCAGTGGAAATCTATGGGCCGGTCCTCGGGACAGAAGAGCCACTGCTGCTAGAGAAGCCCCACATGAGCTCTGGGGATCAAAGGCAGGAGGCAGAGATGAATAGATGCGGCAGAGGAGAGGAGAGCAGAGGAAATCTATGGATTGGTCCTTGGGACAGAAGAGCCACTGCTGCTAGCGAAGCCCCACATGAGCTCTGGGGATCAAAGGCAGGGAGTGGAGATGAATAGATGTGTCAGAGGAGAGGAGAGGAGAGCAGTGGAAATCTATGGGCCGGTCCTCGGGACAGAAGAGCCACTGCTGCTAGAGAAGCCCCACATGAGCTCTGGGGATCAAAGGAGGCAGAGATGAATAGATGCGGCAGAGGAGAGGAGAGCAGAGGAAATCTATGGATTGGTCCTTGGGACAGAAGAGCCACTGCTGCTAGCAAAGCCCCACATGAGCTCTGGGGATGAAAGGCAGGGAGTGGAGATGAATAGATGCGGCAGAGGAGAGGAGAGCAGAGGAAATCTATGGGCCGGTCCTGGGGACAGAAGAGCCACTGCTGCTAGCAAAGCCCCACATGAGCTCTGGGGATGAAAGGCAGGGAACGGAGATGAATAGATGAGGAGAGGAGAGCACAGGAAATCTATGGGCCAGTCCTTGGGACAGAAGAGCCACTGCTGCTAGTGAAGCCCCACCTGAGCTCTGGGGATCAAAGGCAGGGGGCAGAGATGAATAGATGTGTCAGAGGAGAGGAGAGCAGAGGAAATCTATGGGCCGGTCCTCGGGACAGAAGGGCCACCGCTGCTAGCAAAGCTCTGGGGATCAAAGGCAGGGGGCGGAGATGAATAGATGTGGCAGACAATTACTTCTCTCCCTGCTGGAGGGACTTCTTAGCCTGCGGTGAGAGGGAAACCGTTTGCCAGGGCTTTGAGTTCCCTTCAGAGGGTTTGACGTCTTTGGGCAGCTGGGTCAGAACAGCTTGAGGGACTCCTGTCCATCCTCTCGTTGGGCAGGGACGGCGTTGGTGCTCGCCCGGCTCCCGCTGGAGAAGATCTCGGCGTGCCTCAGTGAACTCTGTGCCGTTCAGGTGATGGCCCTGAAAAAGGTGAGTGGTCTGGAGGCCCCTCCGTCTTCTGGAAGGTTGGCTAGGAGGGGAGAGCTGCAGGATAGGAAAACGATCTCCTGCCAAGGTGCTTGGGAGCTATAGAATTCCCTCTTGGGCTCCTGCTCGTCCCTGTTGCCTACGGGGAGACAACCACCTTTGGAAAAAATTCATTGAGGGTAGTCAAGGCACCAGGTTAGAAACCAGGTGACTGTGAGTTCTAGTCTCACCTTAGGCATGAAATGTGGCTGGGTAACTTTGAGCCAGTTGCCAGGAGACAGTGAATTCTAGACCTGCTTTAGGCATGAAAACCAGCTGTGTGATTTTGTCCAGTCACCAGGTGACAGTGAATTCTAGTCCCACTTAGGCGTTAAAGTCAGCTGGGTAAATTTGGGCGAATCACCAGGAGACGGTGAGTTCTAATTCCTTCTTAGCCATGATTGGGTGACTTTGGTCCAGTCACCAGGAGATGGTGAATTCTAGTTCCACTTAGGTGTAAACGCCAGGTGGGGGATCTTGGGCTAATCCCTCCCTCTCTCAGCCTAATCCATCTCACAGGTTTGTAGGGAAAAGAGGAAGAGAAAAGAATATTCGATATATTTTCTTGTCTCATAAAAATCATAAAGGCAGGGCATGAAATAAACGAATAAGGCAGGGGACAGCCCATTTCTCCGATTGCCTTCTGGGACCTGAGGGGCTGCGGATTATAGGTGTTGTAGTCCACATCCTTCCAGGTTACCTCTTTGGGGGGAGCTCTGGGATAGAAAGGTGGCTGGGATGGATCCAGAGCTAACACGCACCGGGACTGGATTTGGAGATTTGGACTTATTTTGGGCTAGTTGGATATTTGGAGTTAGAGATGGGTGGCTAATAAATGTCTGAAATAAACAGATTCTTCTCACCTGGGATGGCCTCACCTGTCCTCTCTCTCCTTCAGCTGCTGTCTCAGGAGCCGAGCAACGGTCTCTCCTCTGATCCCACCGTGCCCCTCGACCGCCTTGCTGTTATATTTAGGTAAGCACCAGGGGGTGGGCAGAGGAGTGGTTCATATGCCAGGGCAATAGCTTCCATCCCTTTTCTTTTGCTTCCTCCTTCCCTTCCAGGCACACCAACCCCATTGTAGAAAACGGACAGACGCACCCCTGCCAAAAAGTCATCCAAGAGGTAAACGGGCAGCGCCTTGCACCCCACACTCGCTCCTGAGGGCCAGAAATGGGGAGCTGGGGATTTGGGGGAGTTGGGAGTCAGACATGGAAGGGCTCCAGGTTGGGGGGAAACTCCCACAGGTCGTATAAGGCAGGGATCATCAACCTTTGCAACTTTAAGTCTGAAGGATTTCAGCTTTGCTGGCTGGAGAATTCTGGGAGCTGAAGTCCTTCAGACTTAAAGTTGCAAAGGTTGGAGATCCCTGGCCCAGGCCCTGACACTGACAGCTTTGCTGGCTGGAGAAGTCTGGGAGCTGAAGTCCTTCAGACTTAAAGTTGCAAAGGTTGGAGATCCCTGGCCCAGGCCCTGACACTGACAGCTTTGCTGGCTGGAGAAGTCTGGGAGCTGAAGTCCTTCAGACTTGAAGTTGCAAAGGTTGGAGACCCTTGGTATAAGGGCAAACCTGGGCATTTTATGCCCCTCCCCAGGCCACATCTGGCACTTTGGCTGTCCCTACCTCTCCCACGCGGGTGGCTTTTGTTTTGAAAGTGACTATTTTTGGTTCAATTTACATGTGTGTGTGTGTGTGTACACACCCTATTGGTTCATTCCTCCCCAAGAGTCCCAGTTTTTCACTCTGCACCTTAGGAAAATTAATAATAATAATAATAATAATCTTTATTGTCATTGTACTTGTTTACAATGAAATTGGTTAAGTGCCCCATTCCAGCTTTAGTTTTCGCCCTGGGGTCTCTCGTCCACTGCAGGGATCTCTGAGCTTGCTAACTTTGTGGGCTTCAACTCCCAGAATTCCCCAGGCGGACATAGTGGAATGGGGAATTCTGGGAGTTGAAATCTATCCATCTTAAAGCATGCTGGCTGGGGAATTCTGGGAGTTGAAGTCTATCCATCTTAAAGCGCAGGATGGGGATTTAATAGGCTTTTTAAATTTTGTATTGTGTTTTTGTATGTATTTTAATTTCCTGTGCGCCGCCCTGGGTCCTCTTGGAGAAGGGCGGGATATAAATTTAATAAAATAAATAAATAAAAATAAAATAAATAAAGCATGCCGGCTGGGGAATTCTGGGAGTTGGAGTCTATCCATCTTAAAA
The DNA here is from genome assembly GCA_039707465.1 of Rhabdophis nuchalis. Lineage (NCBI taxonomy): Eukaryota > Metazoa > Chordata > Lepidosauria > Squamata > Natricidae > Rhabdophis > Rhabdophis nuchalis. The sequence goes on from CM077648.1 coordinate 121,878,329, forward strand.
CCTGCTGGCTGGGGGATTCTGGGAGTTGGAGTCCACTCACCTTAAAGCCTGCTGGATGGGGAATTCTGGGAGTTGGTGTCCACCCATCTTAAAGCCTGCTGGATGGGGAATTCTGGGAGTTGGAGTCTATCCATCTTAAAGGTTGGATGCTCTCGGTCCATTGCACTTCCTCCTCTTGACGTTCCTCTTGGTCTTCTCCAGATTTGGCCAGTGTTGTCGGAAACCTTGAACAAACACCGGGCCGACAACCGCATCGTGGAACGCTGCTGCCGGTGCCTGCGTTTTGCCGTCCGGTGCGTCGGCAAGGGATCGGCAGCCCTTTTGCAGCCGCTGGTCACTCAGGTGAGATTTTCCGCCCCTCGGCCGTTGGGTTCATTCCTGAAACGCACGTCTCCTCCCTTTGTTCCCTGTTGAGCCTGGGCAGGCCGCAAGGGCCATTTGGGGCGGGCTCTCCTGGCACTGCCCCTCCGTTGAGGCTCGGCTCCTTTCCTTGGCAGATGGTGAACGTGTACCAGGAACACCAGCACTCCTGCTTCCTCTACCTGGGCAGCATCCTCGTGGACGAGTACGGCATGGAAGAGGGCTGCAGGCAGGGGCTGCTCGACATGCTGCAGGTAGGTAGGTAGGTAGGTGGGGTTGTGGCCCACCAGCGGAGGTGGCAGCAGCTTCAGAGAGTGAGGAGGGTTGGGGAGGAACCTGGGCCAGTCCTGGAGTCTGGGGAAGGCCCTGAGGAGGGCTCTGTGTCGGAGGCAGAGAGGGAGCCAGGGCCCTCTGACCGTTATCAGCTGCCTTCGGAGTCAGACATCAGTGAGGCAGAGGAACAGGGGAGCCTGTTCCCGGTGTGCGCATGCGCAGAGTGGCCAGACGAAGGGAACGGCTAAAGAACAGGGGTCGATTTGAAACTAAGGCCACGAGTGGACGATGAATGGCCCCTCCCAGAGGGAATAAAAGAGGAGCGAATGGGGAGTGGAGTTTGCAGGAGGCCATTAGCTCGCTTTCATTGGCTCGTGACTCTCCGAGGCTCTTTGCCAAGTAGTTCCTTCTTCAGCCTTGCGTCTTGAAGCTATCGGCCTGGCAACTAGCCAAGGACCGATAAGGTCTGTGGTTGTAAATACACCCTTGAAAGACTGTTTGCTGGGACTTTGCTGGGTTTGAATGGTAGGAATTCACATTTGCCAGATGAAAAGGGATTTATCACGAAGGAGTCTCGTGATTTGGTGAAGCCTAGGTCAGAACAGGTGGTGCTGGAGCCCTGGCAGAGGGTGAGACTTGAACCCCCTTCCAGGGTCAGGCGTCCTGGGCACCTGATCCATCCAGCCACCCGTTTAAGGGGGCCATGTTCACAAAGAATGCGGGATGCAAACAAAGCAGTTTAATCTGGTTAATTCACGCAAGCGGCTAAGCCCGTTGCTGCTTTCTCACAGCAGACCAAGCCAAGATTGGTCTAAGGGTCTAAAAAGCAGGATTTCTAGTTCTCTGCCTTAGGCATGAAAGCTGGCTGGGTGACCTTGGACCAATCCCCAGGAGACAGGGAGTTCCAGTCCCACTTTAAGCTTGAAAGACAGCTGAGTGACTTTGAGCCAATCACCAGGAGATGGGGAGTTCTAGTTCTCTGCCTTAATGTGTGAAAGCCAGCTGGGTGCCTTTGGTTCAGTCATCAGGAGATGGTGAGTTCTAGTCCCACTTTAAGCTTGAAAGCCGTCTGGGTGACTTTGGGCCAATCACCAGGAGACAGAGAGTTCTAACCCCGCCTTAAGTTCAAAAGTCAGCTGGGTGAATCTGAGCCAATCACCAGGGGACAGGAAGTTCTAGAGCCATGAAAGCCAGCAGGGCGACCCTCGGCCACTCCCTCCCTCTCTCTCTCTCAGCCCAGCCTCCGCTGTGACTAATCTTAGATAGTTTTTAAATGGGGGATTTTAAATTGGTTTTAGCGCAGGTTTCGTTATTTAATAGATTTTAAATTTATATGTTTTTGTATTATTTTTGTATGCTGTTTTTAAACTCCTGTGCGCCGCCCTGGGTCCTTTTGGAGAAGGGCGGGATACAAATTGAATAAAATAAAAATAAAATAAGCCTACCTCACAGGACTGTTGTGGTGGACAAAATAGGAGGAGGAAGCCGTAGTAGGAATGTTCACTGCCTTGAGTTGTTTGTTAACATGATAAAGGCAGGATGCAAATAAATATCAATCAATCAATAATCGGACCCAATTTCAGCCTCACCTGGCATTCTGTGGGAACCCAGCTGTTAGAGATGGAAGGGGCCAGGAGGGCATCTTTGGGGGTACTAGATCCCTAGAGAAAGACCCTCTGTGCCAGGGCTCCAAATTGCACCCGAAATTAAACCAGAGCCCGAGACAAAGGATTCCTCAAAGTTCCAATTTATGAAGAGAGACATGTTGGCACAGCTGTGGGAAACCCGAATCTGAAAGCTTCCTGGTAGCTTCCACCCATCCAGGTCCGGTCAGGTGCAGAGGGTGCAAAGAACAAAGGATGACCTTGGTTTTCTAGAAAGGAATTTTGTTTCGGCTACATCTCACTCCTTACAATCCCCCCTCCCGTTTTCCCACCATAGAAAATGCAGAGTAGAATAATAGAAAATGTGTAGCAGGCCAGAGATCCAAAAGGAAGGAGGGCTGCAGGCCCGTGGGAAAAAAACCCTTTTGGTATGAAATAAAGTTTTTGGATATACGACATATGAAGGATAAAAATAAACCTCAGGTGTAAAAGTCAGATGCGATGAATGCTTGATACTATAGTACAGGGGTCTCCAACCTTTGCAACTTTACGTCTGAAGGACTTCAGCTCCCAGACTTCTCCAGCCAGCAAAGCTGTCAGTGTCAGGGCCTGGGCCAGGGGTCCCCAACCTTTGCAACTTTAAGTCTGAAGGACTTCAGCTCCCAGACTTCTCCAGCCAGCAAAGCTGTCAGTGTCAGGGCCTGGGCCAGGGGTCTCCAACCTTTGCAACTTTAAGTCTGAAGGACTTCAGCTCCCAGAGTTCTCCAGCCAGCTTTGCTGGCTGGAGAACTCTGGGAGCTGAAGTCCTTCAGACTTAAAGTTGCAAAGGTTGGAGACCCCTGCTATAGTAAGTAGAGACTATGCTACCATAGAAAGATATTTTGTATATTAAATAGATCAATAACGATGGGAAGAATGATTGAGATAGATATGAATTGAAACACTTGGTAACTTTTTGGTTTTATACAGGGAAAATATTATTGCCGTTTGAATATGTGATACATAGCATAAGTATTGTATTCTCTAACGATAATTGAAAAAATGTGGTAAAACGTGAATTCGGGGAAAGTTTTTCTTCTTTATTCCTCAAATATACAACAGAAAAAGAGGAATGATTTCATAAAGATGTATTGTTATTAAACAGACAATTAAGTATTTGAGAAAATAAGGTGCTTTGAAATGAAGGAACACTAATTTTTAATTCAACATATGAAAACTCCATAATGGGGATATCCTTGGCTATGTTTGATGAACAATTAGCAATTATGCTTGTAAATAGAAAGATTGAGGCACAAAAACTCGTGACCAAACGACAGGCTACACAAAATTGAAACTGGATGTATGTTTTATTTGTTTTTATGTAAAAAAATTTAAAAAAATCGTTGGGAAAAAAAGGAAAGATGGCTAGAGGCCTGACACACCCCTGTTCCCCCCCTCCCTGAAAGGCGTTTTCCTGGAACCGCTTTGGGGGAGAAGGGAGCTGGGGAGGGTCAATTGGGCGCTCTCGGGATGCTCTTCCCGCCTGAAGAGACGCTCTCCGGCTTTGGTGCTGAGCCCTCCTGTCTCCTTGTTGCTTCGTCCCAGGCGCTGTGTGTCCCCACTTTCCGGCTGCTTGAACAACCTAACGGCCTCCAGAACCATCCGGATACGGTGGATGACCTTTTCCGGCTGGCCACCAGGTACCTACCCCACCACCACCCCCACGGTCGCCCAAGATGACCCCTTGTCCCGTCTGACTGGTTGGCGAGCGCAAACGTCTTTGAACCCAAGACCGGAGGATAAGGAAGAGACAGGCAGAGAGAGAATTCCGGACTACCGGAGAATCACTTGAGAGGGAGATGACAGCCGCAGTTACAATGGAGGGGTAGAAAAAGAGGAATGGAGAGAGAAACAGATGTGGACGGACGGATGGATGGATGTATAAAGATAAATGATAAAGAGTGGATGATGCATGAATGGTAGAGGGATCAATAGAAGAGGTGGAGGGAGGAAAGGATGAATGGGTCGACGAACAGAGAGACAGGAAGGTAGATAGGCAGAGGGAGAGAGGAAGAGGGATGGATGGATAGCTGGAGGGATAGAAGGCTAAATCGATAAGAGACAGACAGACTAAAAAATTGAAATACTGTAGATGGATATATAATTAGATTTTGATGATAGAGATTAGATAGGTGAGATAGAGATAGATAGAGAGATAGATAGAGAGATAGATAGATGATAGATAGATAGATAGATAGATAGATAGATAGATAGATAGATAGATAGATAGATAGATAGATAGATAGATAGATAGATATGGATGGATGGATGGATTGTTTAGATAGGTAGGTAAGTAGTTAGATATAGAAGAGAGAGAGAGATACGTAGATAAATGTAGAAGAGATAGATGATAGGTAGGATAAATAGAGATAGATAGATAAAGATAGAAATAACAAAGATAAATATAGAAGAGATAGAGAGATGGATGATAGATAGGATAAATAATAGATGGATAGATATAGAAGACAGAGATAGAGAGATACATAGATGAATATAGAAGAGGTAGATGATAGATAGGATAAATAGAGATAGATAGATAGATGGATGCATGCATGCATGCATGCATGCATACATACATACGACATAGATATAGGGGATTGATAGATTATAAGTAGGGAGATAGGAGAGAGAGATAACTGTAGATAGAGATACCTTGAGACATAGATAGAGACAGGTGTGGATGGACAGAAGGATAGACGCAGGTGCATGATAGATCGATAGAAGAGATCGATGCATGGAGGGAGTGAGGGGTGGGCAGATGGACAGACAGACGGCTGCATGGAGGGACATCCAGAGAGATGGAAGGATAGGCAGACAGACAGATAGATGGAGAGCGGGAGGGAGAGACAGATGGACAGATAGAGAAGGGCTTCAGGGCTGGGCCCAGAGGGAGTAGAAAGAATCCCACTCAGCCTTCGCATTGCCCCCTTAATTTGTGCCCCCCTTCCCCTCCCCTCCCCAACACGCACCTGCAAGGCTGCGACGAGAAACGGCTTCTAACTCCCCCCCCCTCCCTTCCCCTCCACGGCAGGTTCATTCAACGCAGCCCCCTCACCCTCCTGCGTAGCCAGGTGATCCTCCCCATCCTGCAGTGGGCTATCGCCGCCACCGCCCTGGATCACCGGGACGCCAACTGCAGCGTCATGAAATTCCTGCGCGACCTCGTCCATACCGGCGTGGCCAATGATGTGAGTGCGTGTGCGCCTGACGTGGCGACAGGGAGGGGAAGCCCACACGGTGGCGGCGGTCGTCGGGTTTCGGAAATGCTTATCAACTTTGCAGGGATCGAAGTCCGATGCGTCGCTTGGTTTATCTTTCCCAGGATCTTCCCAGGGATTGAGGTCAGGCTGATAGGTCTGGCGCTTTCCCGGATCCATATTTTTATATAATGCGTACATTTCGCCTTTTCAGCCCCCATCCGGGAGCCTTCGCAGGCCGTCGCTTTCATGACAAACTAATTTTGTGTTAATAGTGGCTGTTTTTGATAGATTGGCCTTTGGGGGTTTTCCCCCCTGCCCCCTTTTGGGTAAAGAGAGATGCAAAAAACCCGAGTTAAGCCGTTCTGCTTTCTCCCTGTTGCTGGTCACCTTCGTGCCATTTTCTCCCGTAGGTGGACCAATCGTCTCCTTGAGTTTCTTTATTGCTTGTCACGTGTCAAATGAACCTTTTTAAAAAAATATTTTTTTTTTTTTGACTATTGTCGCAAGTCTCCGTTTGTTTTGAGCCTTGGCTTTTTCTGAGTTCATCTCTGCGGATTCGGGCTATTTGCTGGCATTCTCTGCCTTAGCTTTAGACAAGGAGCAGACTCTTCAATCTGCCGCCTGGGGAGAGAGGGCAGGGGGGGTGGCCGACGCCTGAGCCCGCTCCGTTGCGTGTCCTTTGCAGCACGAGGACGACTTTGAGGCCCGCAAGGAGCTCATCGGGCAGGTGATGACCCAACTGGGCCAGCAGTTGGTGAGCCAGCTGTTGCAGACCAGCTGCTTCTGCCTGCCGCCTTACACCCTACCGGACGTGGCCGAGGTGCTCTGGGAGATCATGCAGGTCGACAGGCCGGTAAGGAACCCCTGGGTGGACGGCCCCTCTTGGGTGGAAGAAGGACAAACGGGCGGGGGAGTAGACCACACACACACACAAACACACTCTCACTCTAGACCAGCCCTCTAGGTAGGCAGGTGGATGGGTAGACAGACAAGGGATGGATGGACTGGGTGGGTAGCTTCTTGGATAAGATAGATAGATGGATGGATGGACAGACGGATGGATGGATGAATAGTTAATATGTGGATGGATGGAGACAGACAGATAGATAGATAGATAGATAGATAGATAGATAGATAGATAGATAGATAATCAGATAGGCAGATATGTCGATGGATGGATGAGTAGAGAGAGGGATAGAGGATGGATAGATCGATGATAGATATAAAGATAGACAGACAGAGAATGGATAGATAGATGATAGACATAAAGAGATGGATGGATAGATAGATAGATAGATAGATAGATAGATAGATAGATAGATAGATAGATAGATAGATAGATAGATAGATAGATAGATAGATAGATATAAACAAACAGATAGATAGTTGAGTAGGCAGTTATGTGGATGGATGGATGGATGAGTAAAGAGAGAAATGATAGAGGGAGTAGAGGATAGATAGATAGATAGATTAGATAGATAGATAGATAGAAACAGACAGACAGACAGACAGAGACAGATAGTTGAGTAGGCAGTTATGTGGATGGATGGATGAGCAAAGAGAGAAATGATAGAGAGAGGGAGTAGAGGATAGATAGATAGATAGACAGACAGACAGACAGTTGAGTAGGCAGTTATGTGGATGGATGGATGAGTAAAGAGAGAAATGATAGAGAGAGAGTAGAGGATGGATAAATAAATAGATAGACAGACAGACAGACAGACAGACAGTTGAGTAGGCAGTTATGTGGATGGATGGATGAGTAAAGAGAGAAATGATAGAGAGAGAGTAGAGGATGGATAGATAGATAGATAGACAGACAGACAGTTGAGTAGGCAGTTATGTGGATGGATGGATGAGTAAAGAGAAATGATAGAGAGAGGGAGTAGAGGATAGATAGATAGACAGACAGACAAGACAAGACAGTTGAATAGGCAGATATGTGGATTGATGGATGGGTAAAGAGAGAAATGGGGGCGGGGATTAGAGGATGGATGGATGGATAGAGATAGATAGTTGAGTAGGCAGATGCAGGGATGGATGGATGCACATATAGATAGATGATGTGAATGATGGATGGATAAAAGAGATAGATGAGTGGTGGGAGGAATAGACAGATGGATGGCTCCCTGGAGGGACAGATAGGCAGAGGGATAGACAGATAAGCAGGCGAGGGAGGGAGAGATGGACAGAGAAGGGCTTCAGGATGGGCCCGGAGAGAGCCTTCCCAATGACTCGGGTCACTCAGAGGGACTTTCTTACCATCTCTTCTCCCCCAACCCCTTCTTGGCCATAGACCTTCTGCCGCTGGCTGGAGCACTCCCTGAAGGGGTTGCCGAAGGAGACCACGGGGGGAGCCGTTCAGGTGACCCACAAGCAGCTGACGGACTTCCACAAGCAAGTCACCAGGTCAGTGGGCGATGGGGGGGCAGAGGGGGAGGTGGGATGAGCTTCCTGCCTTTGTGCTTCCTCTGGGGACCGACTCCCCCCCACCCAAATTATTCCGTGAACATAAAACAGACCCTCTGAACAGACGGGAAGGAAATGATAAACTGGGTTAATAACATAGGGTGTGAAATGAATTATGCAGACAAGAGGAGGTTAACCCGGGGGTCTGCAAAGTTGGCTCTTTTAAGACGGGTGGGCTTCAACTCCCAGATTCTGGGAGTTGAAGTCCACCCGTCTTAAAAGAGCCAACTTTGCAGACCCCCTGGGTTAAAGGAGAAAGCCCAGGCAACACTTTGGTTTATAAAAGAATTTAAAATCTGTAACAAATTTTTAAAACAAAAATGTTTAAAAAAGAAGAAGAAGAAAGGAGACCCATTTTCAAAGCCATCTTCTACCCCCCACCCCGGCAAGCTACTTCATCGGGTGCAGATGCTGGGGTTCAGTCAGGCTGCTGGCATCCTGCCCGCCCCCCACCGCTTGCCAGTCTGGTTTTTCCACCCTTCCTTGCACCTGTTCTGCCCCGGAGCCTCACTCTGCCGTTGACAACCAACTCGGGCAAGCCCATGCCAATGGCCGCTGGGTGGCCACCCCTTGTTCTCGGGGCCTGCCCGAGGCAACGCCAGCACCTGGCAGCCTTCCTCTTTCTCCTGGCACCTTTCAGAGACAGGTCCCGTCTTGCTCCAACGTGCCAGCCTGTCTCGGGCAGCTCAGATGCCGTGGGGCACCTGTGCCATTCGCCCCATGTGTGTGAGAAGCCAGCCTCCCTGCCTTCGCTAGCTTTGAAGGGGCTTCTGGGGAGCCAGTGGTCTTCTCTCTACTTTTCCCTTTTGGGAGGGAGCAGAGAAGGGAGGCAGGGATGGCTCCAGACTGAGGCCAGCTCAAGTTTCTAGTCCTCAGTTTAGTCATCCTAGAGCTTGGTTAGGTATTCTCATTGGATATGAGATGGGCAGCAACTAAATGGAAGGGAAGGGAGGGAAGGAAGGAGATGGGAATGAGGGGAGGGAAGGAAGGGAGAAAGAAAAAGAAAGGGAAGAGATAAGAGAAAAGAAAAAGGGAGGGAGGGAAGGAAGGAGATGGGAATGAGAGGAGGGAAGGAAAGAGATATAAGAGAAGGAAAGGAGGAAGGAAGGAAGGAAAGAGATGGGAATGACAGGAGGGAGGGAAGAAAGGAAAAAAGGGAAGGAAAGAGATATAAGAAGGAAAGGAGGAAGGATAGAAGGAAGGCAATGGGAATGACAGGCGGGAAGGAAGGAAGGGAGAAAGGAAAAAAGGAAAGGGAAGAGATAAGAGAAGAAAAGAAAAAGGGAGAGAGGAAGGAGATGGGAATGAGGAGGGAAGGAAAGAAGGGAAAAGGAAGGAAAGAAAGATATAAGAGAAGGAAAGGAGGAAGGAAAGAAGGAAGGCAATGGAAATGACAGGCGGTAAGGAAGGAAGGGAGAAAGAAAAAGGAAAGGGAAAAGATATAAGAAAAGGAAAAGGGAGGGAGAAAGACAAGGAAGGAGATAGGAATGAGAGAAAGGAAGGGGAAAAAGGGAAGGAAAGAGAGATAGAAGAAAAGAAAGAGGGAGGAAGCTCAAGAAACAAAGAGCAAAGACATATCAGTAGTCCTTGATTTAGAAGCATTCGTTCAGCGACCGTTCAAAGTTACCAACGGCAGTGAAAAACGGGACTTGTGACCGTTTCTTGTGACTTCAACTCCCAGAATTCCCCAGACAGCTGCTACGCTGGCTGGGGAATTCTGGGAGTCGAAGTCCACAAGTCCTTAAAAGGGGCCGAATGGGGCCAGCCTTGATACGCAAACTCGTTCTTTTTCTCCGTTTCCTAAAACTTCCTCTCCCACAGTGCTGAGGAGTGCAAACAAGTTTGCTGGGCTTTGAGGGACTTTACCAGACTCTTCCGGTAGCTGAGGCCTCTTTCGCTCTGCCTGTCCCAGGTGAGTAGCTACTCAACCCCCTTATTTTTCCCACTTTTTTTTAAAGGGTTCAAAGGAGTAGAGCAGGGGTCTCCAACCTTTGCAACTTTAAGTCTGAAGTCCTTCAGACTTAAAGTTGCAAAGGTTGGGGACCCCTGGCCCAGGCCCTGACACTGACAGCTTTGCTGGCTGGAGAAGTCTGGGAGTTGAAGTCCTTCAGACTTAAAGTTGCAAAGGTTGGGGACCCCTGGCCCAGGCCCTGACACTGACAGCTTTGCTGGCTGGAGAATTCTGGGAGCTGAAGTCCTTCAGACTTAAAGTTGCAAAGGTTGGGGACCCCTGGCCCAGGCCCTGACACTGACAGCTTTGCTGGCTGGAGAATTCTGGGAGCTGGAGTCCTTCAGACTTAAAGTTGCAAAGGTTGGGGACCCCTGGCCCAAGCCCTGATACTGACAGCTTTGCTGGCTGGAGAATTCTGGGAGCTGAAGTCCTTCAGACTTAAAGTTGCAAAGGTTGGAGACCTCTGGCCCAGGCCCTGACACTGACAGCTTTGCTGGCTGGAGAAGTCTGGGAGCTGAAGTCCTTCAGACTTAAAGTTGCAAAGGTTGGGGACCCCTGGCCCAGGCCCTGACACTGACAGCTTTGCTGGCTGGAGAATTCTGGGAGCTGAAGTACTTCAGACTTAACCCCCACCCCGACCCTTTCCGTGAGCCTTCCCGTGAGATTTTGGGCCTCCTCTTCCTTCCCCAGGAATGTCTTATTTTCAGAAGAGGAAATAAAACAGCCAAGACGGTGAAACCACAACTAGCAAACTTCACTGCGGCCGAAGGCTCCGATTCGCGCCGGTGTGTCCCGCCAATCCAGAAGAGACGTTTTTGCTCCAAGAACCAAGTCGGTGAAGTTCCTGCTTGTGAGTGAGAAAAAGAGAGAAAGGCAGAAAACAAAACAAAAAACAAAAAAAACCACACACACACAAAAAAAACCACAACAACCCAACCACCAGGGGGGAAAGAAAATAATCATAATTAAAAAAAAAAAGAGGAAAATCCGAGCGCCATTTAACCTGCAACTGCCGAAGGTTGAGGGTGGGGGGGGAGAAGAGAGGGATGGACGGCTTTCCGGATGGACTGGCTTTGAGAAAGGAAAAAAAAGAGAGAGAGAAAACAAAACGGAAAAAAAAAAAAGGAAAACGACAATAACCGTCATAATAATAATAATAAAAAAGGTTTTTTTAAAAAAAAACGAAAAATCCCACCCAAAACGCAAAACCCACCCATAGGCTGATTTGCTTGGCTGCAAGATTTGTTTTAAAAAAATAAATTAAAAATTAAAAATAAGAAATTGGAAGAAGAGGAGGAGGAGGAGGAGGAGGAGGGAGCGGGTGGGCAGAAGAAAACGGAAGAAAAGAACAAAATAATTTCTGTGAAATGAGAAATAAATTTCCTTCAACCATCCGTGGGGGGGGGGGTGGGGGGGGCAGGGAGGGATGGGGGTGGGAGGGAGCCGGCCTGCTCTGCAGGGTTGGGTGCTAAGCATCGAGTCTTCGGTTCGTTCGGGGCAAGTTCATCCACCAGGGGCTACGAGGAGCCCACCTACACCCCCCCCACACACACACACCCCGAGAGAAAGAAAGAAAGAAAGAAAAAGAAAGAAAGAAAGAAAGAAAGAAAGAAAGAAAGAAAGAAAGAAAGAAAGAAACCGGGAGCTGTGGCGGAGACCCTCTCCCCAGTTTTGGGTGGGTGGGCCGGAGCCCAAGTGATCCTTCCCTTTCCCATCCAGAGCGAAAGACGGGGAGAGCCCCTCTGCCTTCCCGCGGCCCATCCACACGCTTGGCTTCTTTCGGATGAACCTGTTCTAATATATATTTTATATATATACACACACACACACACATATATATATATATATATATATTTCTTTTCTTTTAAGCCAATTTGGGGTTTCGTTTTTGTTTTTTTGTTTTGATTTTTCTGAGAATTTGGTTTCAATCCGTTTGGGATTTTATTTTATTTTTTAACGGCAGGACGGTGTGGGGGGGGGAGCGGTGGCGAGGGGGTGGGGGTGTCTTCTGGACAGGTTTTTTTGGGGGGGGGGCAGGCAGAATTATTTTGTGAAGAAACGATCCGGCGCCGGGATTCGAACGCGAAGGCAGGGAAAAGGGGAAGGGTCCCGTTCGGTCTGGTGGGAGGGGAGAGAGAGGTGGCAGTTCCCTCTCGAGAACCGGGGAGGGGGGGGAGAAGAGACCCTCCCCCCCTCCCCCCCAAAAATAAATAAAAAAACAGACTAAAACAGTTGAACGCTGGTCGTCTCCGCCGCCTTTGTGTCCCACGCTCGCCGAAGATTGAGAGGGGGGCGGCATCCCTGGTTGCGGGAAGGTAAGGCGGTTTTCTCCCGCGATCGGTTTTTACCGTCGGGATTTTGGGTTCGGCTTTATTTGCTGCGTCGAGCGACGGCTCGGAACAAGACGTCCAGGGGGAGGGGGGGGGAAAGCAATGGGGAGTGGAGTTGTGCCAGGAATTGGGTCCACTGGAGCGTTTCTCGACCCAGCTAGGGAACATCATCCGTGCTAGAAGGGACCGTTGGGGTGGGTGGGGGGTTGGCCTGTCTTGAGTTGGGAGTTTGGGAAAACGATGCAGGACAGAAGAGCCGTCACAAGGAGCCACCAAGAATGGTCCCACGGGCACGGAAAGCCCCCCCCCTCCCCCCGGTGTAGAAACAGAATGCAAGCCTCACTCCTAGCACGGATGAGGTTCTCTAGTTGGGTCATGAAAGGTCTGCATGGAAACTACCAAGCTCAAGCAAGGAGCCCATAGTCATCCTCCAAACTTCTCTCCCTTCGAGTACTTCATTTATTTATTTTTCACATTTATATACCGCCCTATCTCCCTTACGGGACTCAGGGCTTTGCACAGGGAGTAATAAAATACTATAACACTAAATACTGATGATGTTCCCTAGTTGGATCATGAAACGTCTATAAGAAAACCAAGGTCAGAGGGCACCAAAGACCCCACAGTCTGTCCTCCCTCCCTCCCTCTTCCTTCCCTTTTAGCACTGATGATGTTCCCTAGTTGGGTCATGAAAGGTCTGCCAGAAAACCACCTCTCCTCCTCCGCCCCCGTCTCTTCTGCTTCTCCCTCCTCTTCCTCTCATTTCTTCCTCTTCTCCATCCTCTTCCCTTCCTCTTTTTTTTCTTCTTCTTTTGCTTCCCCCTCCTTTCCCCTCTTCCTCTTTTCTTCCTCCTCCTCTTCTTCTCCCTCCTGTTTCTTCCACCTTCTCCCTCTTCTACTGTTTCTTCTTCCTCTTGATTCTCCCTCTCCTCCTTTCTTCCATCTTCTCTTCTCCCTCTTCCTCCTCTCTAGCACTGATGATGTTCCCTAGTGTGGTGTCAGAAAACATCTGCAAGGAATGCCCCCCACCCATCCAAGCCCGGAAGAAGACCAAGGACCCCACACCTCAACCCCCGGGCTATAAAACATTCTCTATCAGAAATAGTCACTTTCAGCAGGAACCCTCTGTGAGATGGGAAAGGCCAATTCCTCGGGAAATAAAGACGAGCAGACAGCATCCCCCCAAGGTTTTTCCGCCCCCCCCCCCATTTCGTTTATTTTGGGGAACTTCTGTAATCGGCTTACTCGTCCGATAGACCAGGGGTCCCCAACCTTTGCAACTTTAAGTCTGAAGGACTTCAGCTCCCAGATTTCTCCAGCCAGCAAAGCTGGCTGGAGAAGTCTGGGAGCTGAAGTCCTTCAGACTTAAAGTTGCAAAGGTTGGAGACCCCTGGCCCAGGCCCTGACACTGACAGCTTTGCTGGCTGGAGAAGTCTGGGAGCTGAAGTCCTTCAGACTTAAAGTTGCAAAGGTTGGAGACCCCTGGCCCAGGCCCTGACACTGACAGCTTTGCTGGCTGGAGAAGTCTGGGAGCTGAAGTCCTTCAGACTTAAAGTTGCAAAGGTTGGAGACCCCTGGCCCAGGCCCTGACACTGACAGCTTTGCTGGCTGGAGAAGTCTGGGAGCTAAAGTCCTTCAGACTTAAAGTTGCAAAGGTTGGAGACCCCTGGCCCAGGCCCTGATACTGACAGCTTTGCTGGCTGGAGAAGTCTGGGAGCTAAAGTCCTTCAGACTTAAAGTTGCAAAGGTTGGAGACCCCTGGCCCAGGCCCTGACACTGACAGCTTTGCTGGCTGGAGAAGTCTGGGAGCTGAAGTCCTTCAGACTTAAAGTTGCAAAGGTTGGAGACCCCTGGCCCAGGCCCTGACACTGACAGCTTTGCTGGCTGGAGAAGTGTGGGAGCTGAAGTCCTTCAGACTTAAAGTTGCAAAGGTTGGAGACCCCTGGCCCAGGCCCTGACACTGACAGCTTTGCTGGCTGGAGAATTCTGGGAGCTGAAGTCCTTCAGACTTAAAGTTGCAAAGGTTGGGGACCCCTGCGATAGACCCTGCAGGTGGAATCTCTGCAGATGTGGAAAAACACAGGCACAAAGAGGGCTGACGTTACTCCATCTGGAGGGATGGGGTGGCTAAGACACTGAGCTTGTCGATCAGAAAGGTCGGCGGTTCGAATCCCCGGCACCACGTAACAGAGGGAGTCCCCGTGACTTGTCCCAGCTTCTGCCAACCTTACAGTTCGAAAGCACGTCAAAAAATGCAAGTAGGAAAATAGGAACCACCTTTGATGGGGAGGTCAACAGCGTTCCGTGTGCCTTCGGGCGTTGAGTCCTGCCGGCCACATGACCACGGGCAGCGCTGGCTCTTGGGCTTTGAAACGGAGATGAGCACCGCCCTCTAGAGTCGGGAATGACCAGCACAGATGTTCAAAGGGAATTTTTACCTTTGCTCCATCCGCCCGGACCCACAACAAATATCTCTGGTGTGCTTCACGGAAGCCAAAAGCAGAAATATGAAGAAGAAATAAGAGCCATTCCACATCCATCAACTTGGCTCTTATCCCAAGCTGGAAACAAAACAGCCGAGTTGGAGAAGGGCGCTTGGAGGTCTTCTAGTCCAGCCCCAGCTCAAGCAGGAGAATTTGGACCAACAGTGTCCAATCTTGGAGCTTTTAAGCCTTGAGCTTCAACTCCAAGTTGAGGATTACCTGAAATTCACAAACGCTCCTGGCTTTTCCAAATGAATCTGCCTTGGGATCCTTTCCGAGATCCTGGGAATGCTTCACCCTTGGCGCCAACCCTCGGATCCCACAACCGGAGGAATCTGCCTTCAACACGCACGCACACATGTCCGCTCTTCGGGAATCGAGTGTTTATTCAAATACTAGCCAATATTTATTTATAGGGGGAAAATGTCCGGATCAAATGTAATTTCTAATGTTGGATTCTCCCCCTTAACAGAGGGAGCCCCCTGGTGGAGTAGTGTGAAGCTGTTACCATGGCAACTCCACTGTGCTGTACAGTAGAAGCCCATTTTACAATACCATAGAAGCCATTTTAAGGCAAAACAGGCTGTATCTTAGCAGAACACACACCCTGAGGGGTGTTAAGGGTGTCTTTCCCCCACAGTATTTTTCTCCAGAGACTTAAGCCATCTGTGTACCAAGTTTGCTTCAAATTGCTCGAGGCGCTCCAGAGTTACACTGGAACGCACACACACGGAGACACACTCAGAGCCGTTTATAGATGGATGATAAAGTGTAACTGAATTTCTTGGGGACTTGGGAGTTTTTTATTTATTCCCGTTTCCTTCCTTCTCAACCCAAGGAGGATTTGGGGTGCAGAGAAAAGGTCGGTTGGGGTGGAACCACTTTTATTGCATTTGGGGGGGGGGGATTTTCCAAGTTTGGGAGACACCATCTGAAGGGCCCACGGAGATTCTCCGTGTCAGAATTAAAGAAGGAAAACACTTAAAATCCCTTGTGTCGAAAAAAGGACGGATAGATTTACCTTAACAACATCCCACCGAGGAGAATACAGGTGGCCTTTGACTTACAATCATTTGTTTAGTGACCGTTCAAAGTTACGACGACACTGAGAAAAGCAACGTGACCCCTTTTTTCACAGCTGCATCCCCAGGGACTTGTGGTCAAAATTCATATTTGCAGGTTGCAGGTCTCCGTGTGTGTGTGTGTGTGTGTGTGTGTGTGTGTGTGTGTGTGTATCACATGATCCCCTATCGCAGGGGTCTGCAAAGTCGGCTCTTTTAAGACTGGTGGACTTCAACTCCCAGAGTTCCCCAGCCAGCATAGCTGGCTGGGGAATTCTGGGAGTTGAAGTCCACCAGTCTTAAAAGAGCCGACTTTGCAGACCCCTGCCCTATTGTGACCTTCGGACCAGCAAAGACAAGTGATGGTGGTGGTGGTGGGGGAAACCAGATTCACTTTACATCCGGTGCTACTTAGTTTAACGGCTGCAGCGGTTCCTTGAATAACGGGAAAGAAAGGCAGGTCGCAAACTGAGGCAGGGCTCACTTAAGAACGGTCTCGCTTAGCAGCGGAAACGTTGGGCCCCATTGTGGTTGACCTGTATTCTAACCAGCGTAACCCACCCGACATTCCACTTTGCTCTTAAACCAGAACCTAAAAGAGTTTAAAAAACAACGGATGGGTCGGGAGGAAGACAATCCGTGATCCAGAAGGAGGTCACAAGGTCTCTCTGCCCCAGCAAGGGGGTTGGACTAGAGGACCTCAGGGGTCCCAGATTTTATGGCACGCCATTTAAGACGGAGCTTTTTTTGGGGGTGGGGGGAAAACTCCTGGGATTTTATAGCCTGTTCCTGAATCAATATTGAATCCCACTCCTCGGAGATTCAAAGTTGGGTACTGCCTTGCCACGCGTGCCCCCCTCCGCCATGCCAACTTCTCCCTCCTGCACGATCTTTATGTTTAAAATCGAAAAACGTCTGTTTTTCCTCCTCAATATGGTAGAGGGCCTCCGAAGAAGTGTGGAGGGGGTCCTTAGATCAGCGGCGAGATTTTCCGTCTCCGGGGACCCAAAGCACCAGCACCCCCAAATTTCAATCTTTTTTTTTTTTTTTAAGGCGTCCATCTTGGCGCGATGGGGAGCACATTTCTTCCACATTCAGCCCGCTTCGGTCCGGAATTCTAAGATTTCCATTTCATGCAAGATACCCCAAAGGAGACATCCGGGCTTCGATCTCTCTCTCTCTCTCTTGCAGCTGGCCAGCCCTCCTCTTCTAAATGACCTCTGGGGTGCCCAGGCCGCTCCTTTAAAACGTGCTCCAGAGGTCATCGGAAGCAAGGGGAACTGGGGTGCGCCAGGAGGAAACCCCCCCCCCCCACTCCTCAGGAATGGCTCAGTGGGACGGGCGAGGCCAGCCTGATTTGGGAGGGCTCTTGCTGGAGTTGGCATGTCCAGTGGGCATGGTGCCGTCCAAATGCCACCGGATTTTTTTTGAGGGTGGGGGTGTCTCTTGGCATCTCACTGCTGCATGCCGTTGCCCCCGGTCTGCATTTCCCAGCTGCTGGGGCCTCCCTCCTGCATGTTTTGCTGCATTTGCCAGAGCTGGTGCAGTTCTTTGAATTGCAAAACCATTTTGTCTTTGAGATCCGGGTGCGAAATCTGCAGGCGGACGCTGTCGGCCGACCAGGATAGTTCTCCGGAGAACATCTCTAAAAGGAGCCGGGCGGCGACGGGGACAACCTGTGCGAAAAAAAGGGAAGAGAGTGGACATTTTAGAACTGACATTCTCCAGCATGGAAGGGCTGCAAATCCCAGAATTCCATTCGGCCGGCTTTAAAAAAAACCAAAAAAGCCTGGAGGATTCTGGGAGTTGAAGTCCAAACCCTTTAAAGCAGGAGTGTCCAAACTTGGGAACTTTTAAGACTTGTAGACTTCAACTCCCAGAATTCCCCCAGCTGGGGAATTCTGGAAGTTGAAGTCCACAAGTCTTAAAGTTTGGACACTCCTGCCCTTAAAGGAACCGAGCTCCAAAAGGCATTGTGTTATGTGACCCCAACGGAAGATTTGCACCTCTAGGATTGTGTGAACTACCTACACAACCGTGCAAGTGACACAGTTGTGTAGGACCTCAGGTCTGTTAGGCCCTTTTTCGGCCCATGCATTTGATTATAAAAGATGGTGAATTCCAGCTCAGTTCATCCCCCTTTGCTAAACTCTACGACAGGCAGTTCTCGACTTACAACGGTTCATTTAGTGACCGTTCAGAGTTACAATGGCACAGGAAAAAACATGCGACTTAAGACTATTTTTCACACTTAGCGATCCCCATGGTCACGCGACCAGAATTCGGATGCTTGGCAACCGATTCACACTTACGACGGTCGCAGTCACGTGTTTCCCCTTTTGCAACCTTATGACCGGCAAAGTTAATGGGGGAAGCCAGATTCACTTAACAACGTCCCTGATGTAACCACGGCAGTGATTCGCTTCACAAAAGGTTGCAAGACAAGTCGTAAAATGGTGCGAGACGCGCTTCACGGATATTTCACTTAGCGACCGAATTGCAGTCGTAAGTTGAGAACTCCCCGTAATTATCAGCTTCAAAAGGGCTGTTGAGGATATCTCCGTTAGGAGACTGAGAGACGTGCAACGGAATTGCAGCAAGAGATCTGTTGCTAGATATTCACACTATTAGTCACAGACACCGATGGTAAAAACAAGCAGACATTTACTTGCGGTGGAAATTAAAGTCAACTACTTCTTCACAAACAGTGATAGTCGGTCTTGAATCAAAATACAGTCTATAACTCAAACAGTCGGCTTAAAGTTGCTCAATCCACGATTCTCCTCGCTCTGCTGATCTAACATTCAGAGTCTCCATTCAAAATGATCAGCCTCTAACAGTGCTTCTGGCTCCCTCTTATGGCTGATTGAGGAAGCAGCAGCCAATTACATTCTACTGTATCAGTTAAAGGTACAGATACCATTTTCAATCATGCCTTATATATATATATATATATATATATATATATATATATATATATATATATATATATATATATATATATATATATATATATATATATATATATATATGTTTTCTGAGGTTTTCGCGGGTGTTTGTATGTAGGTCTTTGGTTGTTCGGGTTTTCTCCCGCGTAGAATTGGAAGTATCTTCACGACGTTTCGATGAAATCTCATTCATCATCTTCAGGCTGGTGCTTCCGGCTTGGTGCTTCCAGGAGCACCTGGAAGCACCAAGCCGGAAGCACCAGCCTGAAGATGATGAATGAGATTTCATCGAAACGTCGTGAAGATACTTCCAATTCTACGCGGGAGAAAACCCGAACAACCAAAGACCTACATATATATATATATATATATATATATATATATATATATATATATATATATATATATATATATATATATATATATATATATATATATATATATATATATATATATATATATATATATATATATATATATATATATATATATATATATATATATATATATATATATATATATATATATATATATATATATATATATATATATATATATATATATATATATATATATATATATATATATATATATATATATATATATATATATATATATATATATATATATATATATATATATATATATATATATATATATATATATATATATATATATATATATATATATATATATATATATATATATATATATATATATATATATATATATATATATATATATATATATATATATATATATATATATATATATATATATATATATATATATATATATATATATATATATATATATATATATATATATATATATATATATATATATATATATATATATATATATATATATATATATATATATATATATATATATATATATATATATATATATATATATATATATATATATAGCCAACCCAACACTAGGATTACATTCCTAACAAAGGCCACCAGAGGTTTGATTTTTACCTTAAAATGAACCCACCTGGACCGTGATCAGTTTTTTCTCTTTGGGTTTCTGGTCCGGCCATTCTTCCCCAAAGCAGAAGAAAATCTCGTAGGGGGGAGGCGTGGGGCTCTGCCCTTTCTGGAACATGATGAGTCCTGCAGGGAGGGAAAAATAAAAACGGGTCTCAGTCAGAGGAGAAAATCAACTTTTGATGTTAGCCGGAAGGCAAATTCAGAAAGAGAGAGAGAAAAAACCATTTCCTCAATGTGAAATTTTGACCGAGAAACCTCTGAATCCATCAACAAGAGCAACTGTTCTTCCTCTGTATTCAAATGTTGATTAAAATTGGATTTGGATAGAGGGGGAGGAATTGGAGGGCTCGTCCCTCTCTCCTGCCTCTCTAAACTTGGCACCTTTAAGACTTGTGGACTTCAACTCCCAGAATTCCTCAGCCATCCATGCTGGCCAGGGAGTTCTGGGAGTTGAAGTCCTCCCATCTGAAAGCATGCTGGCCGGGGGACTCTGGGAGTTGAAGTCCACCTATCCTAAAAGTCCCCAAGATTGAGACTCACTGATCTGAATAAGGGCTCCCTAAACTTGGCAAATTTAAGACCTGTGGACTTCAACTCCCAGAATTCCTCAGCCATCCATGCTGGCCGGGGAATTCTGGGAGTTGAAGTTCATCTATCCTAAAAATTCCCATGGATGAGACTTCAACTCCCAGAATCCCTCAGCCATCCATGCTGCCTGGGGGATTCTGGGAGTTGAAGTCCACCCGTCTTGAAGGCGCCAAGATCCAAATGCTTTAACAAGACATGGTCCTGTCTATAACTCTTGAAAACCTCTCAACGCAGACATTTCTGCCATCCGATTTGCCTCAAGGAGAATATCCACCACCCGTCTCAGATGTCTCCAACGAGGGTGAAACTCCAAAGCCCATCCTCCTCTCGCCAGGATCCCCTGACCCCTGCTGAAGACCCCTGTCAGGCCTGCAGCCATCTTTTCCCTTGGCCTGCCACACTTTCTATTATTCTACTATGCATTTTCTATGGTGGGAAAATGGGAGGGGGGATTGTACGGAGTTAGATAATAGGTAGCCAA
This sequence comes from Rhabdophis nuchalis, assembly GCA_039707465.1. Taxonomy (NCBI): domain Eukaryota; kingdom Metazoa; phylum Chordata; class Lepidosauria; order Squamata; family Natricidae; genus Rhabdophis; species Rhabdophis nuchalis. The sequence goes on from CM077648.1 coordinate 121,899,117, forward strand.
AACAAAATTCCTTTCTAGAAAACCAAGGTCATCCTTTGTCTTTGAACCTCTGCACCTGACCGGAACTGGATGGGTGGAAGCTGCCAGCGTGACAGTGGGAGATTGGACCAAGGGATGGACTGGTGGGTGTGGTGGGGGAAAGATCTTGAACTTTCAACTGGGTGGGGGAAACCGGGAAGCTTTCCGATTCGGGTTTTCCCAGATGTGCCAATATGGCTGTCTTAATAAATTAGAACTTTGAGGAATCCTTTGCCTCGGACTCTGGTTTACTTTTGGAGGCTATTTGGACATCCTGACAGCCCCATCTCACCGTTGAGGAAACTCTCCAGGCTAAAAAGCTTGACCTTCTTCTCGCGCTCAATGGGATTGGGCCCGGCCAGCTCTCCAGCACACGGGCCGGTCCAGAAGACTTTACATTGGCACAACCGGATGGCGTAAATGTCCTGGCCTTGCAGTTCCAGGATGAGACCTCGGTCCAAGACATCCAGCAGCTGGTGGGTGTAGTAACGCTGCTTCTCGTTGGGGACGGCTTCGGCGCTGGGGAAACGGACCTGCTCCAAAATCACCGGCCCGAAGAGCTCCACCTGTTCCTGGGTGGGCTCCAGGTGGCTGTGGAAGAGGCGGCAGCCGTGTGGGTTGCTGATGGTCAGGGCTCCCACCGGGCGTCCGCGGTACTGGAATTTGATCTCCAGGTCGGTCACTGAAGGAGGAAGAAGAAGAGGAGGAGATGACACAAAGAGCCAGGGTGAACCAGGGCATTGGGTGGGAGGGTTGCTGATGGGCCATCGGGGAGGGGTGACCCCAAAACACAAAGTACTTTGGGTGGGGGGAGTCTGCAGGGTACAGTGGAAAAGGGCAGGATGGCTGCCACCATGGTG
>CM077648.1:121904994-122022494 GCA_039707465.1 Rhabdophis nuchalis
CTTAATTTTAAGATAGGGTTTTAAATAGTTTTAATAGTTTTTAACAATTTTAGCACAGATCTATTGAGTTTAATTGCATTTTATCCGGTATTATATGTTATTACCTTTTTATCTTTTCTGTGCACCGCCCTGAGTCCCCACTAGGGAGAGAGGGCGGTATAAAAATCTGATAATATGTGTCGCAATATGTGTTGATGGGAGGGCAGAGGTCGACCTCGAGACCCCTCTTATGTGGGGTTCCTCAGGGGTCGGTCCTCTCGCCCCTCCTGTTCAACACATATATGAAGCCGCTGGGTGAGATCATCCGTGGTTTTGGGGTGGAGTACCATCTGTATGCTGACGACACTCAGCTGTACATATCCACCCCGGACCACCCCAACGATGCCGCCGAAGTGCTGTCCCGGTGTTTGGAAGCTGTACGGATCTGGATGGGTGGCAACAAACTCAAGCTCAACCCTGCCAAGACTGAGTGGCTGTGGTTTCCGGCACCCCGGTTCAGCCAGATTACTCCAACTCTGGCCATTGGGGGCGAAACACTGGCCCCCGTGGAGAGGGCGCGCAATTTGGGTGTCCTCCTGGATTCCCGGCTGTCCTTGGAGGACCATGTGACGGCCGTGGCCAGGGGGGCGTTTCATCAGGTACGCCTGATGCGCCAATTGCGCCCCTTACTGGACCGGGCTGCCCTTCGCACAGTCACTCAAGCTCTCGTGACGTCCCGTCTCGACTACTGTAATGCTCTCTACATGGGGCTTCCCTTGAGGTGCACTCGAAAGCTACAGCTAGTCCAAAACGCAGCTGCGCGGGTGATTATGGGAGCCACCAGAAGCTCCCATATAACACCAATCCTGCGCGAGCTGCATTGGCTTCCTGTGGCCTTTCGGGCACGCTTCAAGGTTCTGACGACCATCTTTAAAGCGCTCCATGGCTCGGGGCTTAGTTATATGCGAGACCGTCTCCTGCCCCATACATCCCTTAGACCAGGGGTCTACAAAGTCGGCTCTTTTAAGACTGGTGGACTTCAACTCCCAGACTTCCCCAGCCAGCATAGCTGGGAGTTGAAGTCCACCAGTCTTAAAAGAGCCGACTTTGCAGACCCCTGCCTTAGACCGATACGCTCCCACAGAGAGGGCCTTCTCAGGGTGCCGTCGGCCGGACAATGCCGACTGGCGACACCCAGGGGAAGGGCCTTCTCTGTGGCGGGCCCAGCCCTTTGGAACGACCTACCCCCTGAACTCCGGACCATCACCGACCTCCGCCTCTTCCGCCAATGTCTAAAGACATACTTTTTTCATCAAGCCGGCCTAGCCTAACCTCCCATGGGGACTTTTAGAAAAGTTTTAAATTGGGTTTTTAATAATTGGTTTTAGCATAGGATCGAGATTATTTAATATATATTTTAAATTATTTATCTATGTTCAATTTTGTATGTTTTTTAAATCACCTGTGCGCCGCCCTGGGTCCTCTGAGGAGAAGGGCGGGATATAAATGTAATAAAATAATAAAATGAAAAAATGAAATGATAAAATTAAAATTAAAACATTAAATTATGCTTGCCTGGGCTTCGCTGCTATGCGGCGACAGACTCCGGGAGGGGGAAGGAAGAGGGAAATGCATGGGGAAGCGGAAGGAAGGGCTGTGAGCTCCTCGAGATGCTACCTCAAGGTCACCTCGCTGGGAGAAGAAGGGAGACCTCACACAACAAACTGCAAGGTTGGACTGACCGTTATGGGAACGATCGGGTTACCCCGGGGTGGACAATGAGAGAAAGTTAAGGAAGGGAAATGGAGACGTTGGGGATTTGGGCGGGCGATTCTCAGTTCTGGCTTTGCAACACTACAACGAAATAATAATTTGGTTCAGTGGTGGGTTTCTGCAGGCTCGCACCTACTCGCGAGAGCCGGTTGGTGAAATTTAGAGAACCGGTGAGAGGGGGTTCCACCGGCGTACCTGGAAGTAAATCTGGCCCGCCGCTGCCAGTGACCCAACGGGAAGGAAAGGAAAGGAAAGGAAAGGAAGGAAGAAAGGAAAGAAAGGAAAGAAAGAAAGAAAGAAAGAAAGAAAGAAAGAAAGAAAGAAAGAAAGAAAGAAAGAATTTATCATCACAATTGAGTCCAAAATTTTGGCTGCTAAGCAAGAGAGTTGTTAAATGAGTTTCACCACATTTTAAAAGCTGGCCACTCCCACCCTGTCACATGACTGCCAAGCCACGCCCACAAAATAGGCCACACCTACAGAGTAGGTTCTAAAAATTTTGAAACCCACCACTGATTCGGTTGCCTAAACAGGGGGAGAATCAAAACCGTGCGAAGTCTTAGGACCGCTTTGCAAAGCCTTAGGAAGGCCACAGCTGGAATTCGGCATCCAGTTGTGGGTCACCACGTTGCAAAAAAGAGATTGAGACTTTGGAAAAAGTTGCAGAGAAGAGCAACTAAGAGGATTAAAGGCCTGGAGGGAGAGAATCAAGATCCCATGAAGGGTTGATACCACTTTTAAGGCCTTGGGAAGGTCACACTGGGAATGTTTCCATCCAGTTTTGGTCGCCACGATGTAGAAAAGATGTGGAGACTCTGGAAAGAGTGCAGAGAAGAGCAACAAGGATGATTAGGGGACTGGAGGATGAAACATAGGAAGAACGGTTGCAGGAACTGGGTAGGTCTAGTTTAATGAAAAGAAGAACCAGAGGAGACATAATAGCAGTCTTCCAATATCTCAGAGGGTGCCACAAAGAAGAGGGAGTCAAGCTATTCTCCAAGGCACCTGAGGGCAGAACAAGAAGCAACGGGTGGAAACTAATCAAGGAGAGAAGCAACCTCCTAAGGAAGAATTTCCTGACAGTGAGAACAATTAATCAGTGGAACTCCTTGCCTCCAGAAGTTGTGAATGCCCCAAAACTGCAAGTCTTTAAGAGGATGTTGGATAGCCATTTGGCAGAAGTGATGTAGGGATTCCTGCCTAGGTTAGATTAGATTAGATTAGATTAGATTAGATTAGATTTATTTAATTTATATACGGCTCCCTTTCCCAAAAAGGGACTCGGGGCGGTGCACAGGAAATTAAAAAAGCATATAAAAACAAGACAATATACAAAATTTAAAATCAAATTAAATTATTAATCCTGTGCTAAAATTTACAATAAATTAAAACTATTACCCTTAAAAACCAATTAAAACAATTTAATGTCAGGCTAAATGCTAGGTAGAGTTAGGCCAGGCCGGCCTGTTGGAAAAAGTAGGTCTTGAGTTTCAGACGGAAAGAACGGAGGTCCGTGGTCATTCTAAGTTCGGGGGGGTAGGTTGTTCCAGAGGGTCGGGCCCGCCACAGAGAAGGCCCTTCCCCTGGGCGTCGCCCGCTGGCATTGCCTAGTGGACGGCACCCGGAGAAGGGGGTTAGACTAGATGACCTCCAAGGTCCCTTCCAACTCTGCTATTGTATTGTATTGTATTGTATTGTAAGAGGGGGGTCAACTTATTTTCCAAAGAACCAGAAAGCAGGACAAGAAGCAACGGATGGAAGCCCATCAAGGAGAGAAGCATCCAGGAATGAAGGAGAAGCTGTTCAGGGCTGGCCTGTCCCTTCCATTCGGCCATGGAGAATCCAGGGAAAGGAAGAAGGGAAGGGAAGGAAGGGATTAGATGGGGAGGGAATCCCAGGGGGAGATTTTGGTCTGTTTCCATTTGTGAAGCATTGAGGAGGGGGGGGGGGAGGAGGGGGGAGGCCGGGCAGCTGGGAAAGACAACCGCCGGCTCCTTTTCCAGGGAGGTTGGAGAGATCTTGGGGGGGGGGGGGGGGGTTGTTGTTTTAAAAAAAGGAGGAATGGAAAGAGAAGAAGAAGAAGAAGAATGTCCTCAAATCTATCAGGAGTGGCAGGTTTTATAGCTCTCCCAGAACCTGCCCAACCTGTCTGAGCAGACAATAAGGAGGGAAAGGAGGGGGGAGGGGAGAAGAGGAGGAGGAAGGAAGGAAGGAAGGAAGGAAGGAAGGAAGGAAAGAAAGAAAGAAAGAAAGAAAGGGAAAGGGAAGGGAAGGAAGGAAGGAAGGAAGGAGGGAAGGAAAGAAAGAAAGAAAGAAAGAAAGAAAGGGAAAGGGAAGGAAGGAAGGAAGGAAGGAAGGAAAGGGAGGGAGGGAGGGAAGGGAGGGAGGAAGGAAAGAAAGAAAGAAAGAAAGAAAGAAAGAAAGGGAAAGGAAAAAGGGAAGGAAGGAAGGAAAGGAAGGAAGGGAGGGAGGGAGGAAAGAAAGAAAGAAGGAAAGGGAAAGGAAAAAGGGAAGGAAGGAAAGGAAGGGATGGAGGGAAGGGAGGGAGGAAAGAAAGAAAGAAAGAAAGAAAGGGAAAGGAAAGGAAGGAAGAGAGGGAGGGATGAATGAAAGAAAGAAAGAAAGAAGGAAAGGGAAAGGAAAGAAAGGGAAGGAAGGAAAGGAAGGAAGGGAGGGAGGAAGGAAAGAAAGAAAGAAATAAAGAAAGGGAAAGGAAAGGAAAGGAACGAAGAGGGAGGGAGGGAGGAAAGAAAGAAAAAGAAAGGGAAAGGAAAGGAAGGGAAGGAAGGGAAGAAAGGAAAGAAGAAAGGAAAGAAGGGAGGGAGGGAAGGCAAGGAAGGGAAGGGAAGAAGAAATGGAAGGGAAGGAAGACAGAGAAAAGAGAAGGAAGAGGAGAAGGAGGAGAAGGAAGGAAGGAGAAAATAGGAAAGAGAAGGAAAAGAGGATGGTGGAAGGAAGGAATAGAAACGGCTGGGAAGGAGGAAGACAGAGAACAGAGGAGGAGGAGAGGAAGGGAGGAGAAAATAGGAAGGGAGGAAGGAGAGAAGAAAAAAGGAGAGGGAGAGGGAGGGAGTAGGGAAGAGAGGAGGGAGGGAGGACAGAAACGGGGGGGACAAAGCCATGGCATTTGGAAAAGCCGCCAGTACCTCCGTTGGGCAGGGGGGCGTCGCAGACCTCGTAAATCTTGTAGGGCTGCATGGGCGTATCTTTGGTCCCGTCGTAGATGAGGCTGAACTCCCGGCTTTTGTTGAGGGCGCAGCGCAGGTTGGCCTTCCATTTGGCCGGATCGGGCTCGTCCACGCCCTCGTTGTATTTGCCCGTTTCTTTGGCCCAGGCCTGTCCGTGCGAGAAAGAAAAGAGTGTGAGATTCCCGATGTTTCCCGCCGGCTTCCCCAAAGCAAAGCCACTGGGCAAGCCAGCAGGAAGCCGAACCTCCCTTTGGTTCCCACTGCTGTTCAGCTCTCCTGGGGTGATTCTCTTCTGAATTAGGGCAGTGTTTCTCAACCGTGGTGACTTTAAGACCTGCGGACTTCAACTCCCAGAACCCCCCAGCCAGCACAGCTGGCTGGGGAATTCTGGGAGTTGAAGTCCACAGGACTTCAAGTCGTCAAGGTTGAGAAACCCTGAATTCGGGAGTTCTCGACTTACAATCAAATGAGTACCACTTACAACCATGTGTTATTTATTTGTTTGTTTGTTTATTTGTTTGTTTATTTGTTTGTTTGTTTGTTTATTTGTTTGTTTGTTTATTTGTTTGTTTATTTGTTTATTTATTTATTTAAATTTGTAAATCGCGCCTATCTCCATCGAAATGGACTCAGGGCGGTGTACAGATAAATCTACCATAATAAAGAATAACATATACAATAAAAGAATTAAAATTAATTAAATTAACTTGTACTAAAATTCCTATTAACCTATTAACCATTTTACTAGTTTGGTTGGAGTTTTGGCGTATTTTTAGTAAGTAGCACAGGTACAGGCTCGTAAGAAGTAGAGGTAGTATTACTGACTTATAACCACTTGTTTAATTTAGATGCAACGGCACCAAAAAACGTGACTTATGACCACATGTTTCACACTTACGACCATTGTAGCACCCTCACGTGGGTCACGTGATCAAAGTTGGGACACTTGGCAATGGACTCATATTTATGACGGTTACAGTCTCTTGGGGCCATGCGATCCCCTTTTGCGAACTTCTGACCAGCAAAATCAACAAGGGAAGCCAAATTCACTTAACGACCGTATTAGTAACGTAAGAACTGCAGTGGTTCACTTAACAACGGTGGCCAGAAAGTTTGTAAAATGGGTTTACTTAACAACGGTGGCCAGAAAGCTTGTAACGCACTTAACCTCTGTCTTCTTAGCAATAGAAGTTTTGGGTTCGACTGTGGTCTTTAAATCGAGGGCGGCCTGTAAAAACTGACTTATTTTTGAAGTTTGCTTGCCACAATAATTTTTTTTTCTATTTACAATAGAGACACTCGCTTAACGACCACGTTACTTGCTTAACAAATGTGATGATTCACTTAACAACAGCGGCAAAGGACGTCGTAATATGGGACAAATCCGCTTAACAAATGTTTCACTTAGCAACATAAAATCTTGCTCAATCCTGGTTGTATTTTTGTTGTTTTTATTGCCCAGGCTAAAATGTAATGAAAATGTTGATTCTTCAGATTCTCTTCTTCACCAAGGATGACCAAGGAGTTCACCCTAAACCTTAGCAACCTCCTTCCATCATCCTCATCCTCTTTTAAGGACCCCATAATCCCTTGAGGGGTGGAGTCTGGGCAACTGAATGGAGCTGTTTATTTACTGGCCAGCTGCCCTTCCTGTCGCCACTGCGGAGTTTCCCCCCCTCTTTATCCGCAACCTCCTCCCGTGCTACCCCCAAAGGTTTTGAGACCAGGCAGCTTGGATCCCAAAGCCCATCCTCCTCCACTTCCGGGTCACCTTGAAGATGGTGTTCTCGTCATCCTGGCAGGGCACGTGTCGCGTGGCGTGGCGCCAGGGGATGCAAAACCTCTTCTGCTCTGGATCGACCCAGCGCAGACCCGGATACAGGCCGCTGTTCACCTGGGCCACCAGCCAGGGCTTCAGGCGGATGCGCCGCGGGTGGGGGTTCATGGTTCAGACAAACACCCCCCCCCCTTTCGTGTCGAAGGTCTTGACCTGGAAGGAGAAGCGGAGAAGAAATCAGGAGACGGAACCCAAATCTGGAACCGGCAAATAGCATTTTTCCAAGGAAGACCTTCCAGGGATGGTCCCGAAGGGCTCAGAGGCTACAATCCAGCAGCGATGCCCCACCCCTCACCTGGGCCACCGAAGAGCGAGCATTTCGAGACGTTTGATAGATAAACCAACAACCATAATCAGAAATATATATATATATATATATATATCCCATTTTTCATTCTTCCTTCTCAGCCCAAGGAGGATTTACGTACGGTAGAAGTCATTTTACTGCAGGACCATAGAAGCCATTTTATAGCAGTACGGTAAAAACCATATTACGGCAGTACCGTAGAAGGCAATTTACGGCAGTACAGTAGAAGTTGTTTTTAAGGCACAACAGGCTGTATCTTAACAGAACACACACCCCGAGGGGTGTTAGGGGTGTCTTACCCCCACAGTATTTTTCTCCAGAGAGTAAGTCATCTGTGTACCTCGTTTGGTTGAATTTGCTTGAGGCGTTCCAGAGTTACACACACAGACGCCAACATATATATATACGTTTTTGAGCTGATCAATAAATAAGTCAGGGAGACTAGGATAGATCTATTTCGAGCTTTTTAGCTCTCATCAGCTAGCCATACCCTTACTGGGATTCGAACCGGGGCTGTATTACATGCCAGGTGAGACCCTTGCCATTAAGCCAGCTAGGTTCTGTTCTTGTCAGCTGTGACGGGAGGATAGTTATATATAATTGTTTCCACAACACTCTGTTAGGCCCCAATTAAGGAGACATACTGTTTCCTTTTCTGCCTTTCGGCTCATCACCAGAGACCATCTAGACAGAAAGCCATGAATTCCGTTGTGTTGTTTTTTTTAAATAAAAATTACTTTTTTTTAATAAAAGAAAATCATAATATATATATATATATATGTTAGTTTTATGAGCTGATCAATAAATAAATCAGAGAGTCTCCCTGATTTATTTATTGATCAGCTCATAAAAAACTAACACACATATTAAAAAATCACACAACGGAACTCATGGCTTTCTGTCTAGATGGTCTCTGGTGATGAGAAAGCAATATGTTTTCGTAGATTTTCACGGGTGTAGGTGTATATACGGATATATATACGGATATATATATATATATAATCTGGCCACATGGAAAAGATAAACTGGACAACTTCCTCACACACCTCAACAGTCTACACCCCAAAATACAGTTCACCATGGAAACAGAAGCCAATAACCAACTCCCCTTCCTGGATGTCTTAGTCTATAAGAAATCCAACGGATCCCTAGGACACACCATCTACCAGAAGAAAACACACACAAACCGCTATTTGCATGCACTCTCACACCACCACCCAGCACAGATCAACTCTGTAGCCAAGACACTCATCTCCAGAACAAAACGCTTAGCTGACGAACAACACCTAAAAACCGAACTACACACTCTCACCAACGTACTAACATCCAACGGATTCCAAAGAAACAAGATCACTAACCTAATCCAAAAAGAAAACCCCACTAAAGTCCAAGACAGTGAACAAGAAAATGGCAAAGCCCTCCTCCCATACATAAAAGGCACCACAGACAGAATCAGCAAGATCCTCCACAAACACAACATCAAGACAGCATTCTACACAAACCGAAAAATATCCACCATCCTAGGAAACCCCAAAGAGAAAATAGAGTTAGAAAATCAAGGAGTATATGAAATCCCATGCACCACCTGCCCCACCACATACATCGGACAAACCAACAGAAGAATAAAGGCACGCATTGAAGAACACAAAAACTCAGTCAGAAAGGAGGAACCAACTTCTTCCCTGGTCCAACACTTCAAAGCCACAGGACATGATATAGACTTTAAAAAGACCAGAACTATTGCCAAAATTGAACACTATAACAACAGAATAATCAGAGAAGCTATTGAGATAGAAAAGCGGCCACACAGCATGAATAAACGAGATGATACCTCCCGCCTACCAGCCATTTGGAAACCTGCCCTCATTGACAAACGAGTCCCTAACACTAAGAATGATACCAGACCCACACTCACGAAAACCACACAGGATGTCACTATCACACATCCACGCAAAAAGCAAACCCAAACCCACACCGAAGATGACCACAAATCAGAAGCCCGACCACAAACCAGAAGCCAGACCAAAGCTGCATTATTAGCCACTTTAAACCCCTCCAATCCATACATGAAGCAAACTGATGCCCACCACGGAGATGTGGTACGACCACAAACGCGAAGCCAAACAACAGCAATGCAGCTCACCAGGTCAAATTCCTCTGCAACTCAGACTAACACAAGCACAACCAGGCCCCCACCCAAACAGAACACGCCCCCATCCAATCAGAGCACAGCCAAACTACCATCCAATCAGAGCACAGCCAAACCCCCTACCAATCAGAACACACCTCCACCCAATCAGAATGCAGCCAAGCTCCCATCCAATCAAGTCACACCCCCACTGGCAGTTAAAAAGAGGAACCGGCTGAGATCTCACATTGCTCCTGGAAGCACCAAGCCCGAAGCACCAGCCTGAAGATGATGAATGAGATTTCATCGAAACGTCGTGAAGATACTTCCAATTCTACGCGGGAGAAAACCCGAACAACCAAAGACCTACATACAAACACCCGCGAAAACCTCAGAAAACAAATATATATATATATATATATATATATATACGTATATATATACGTATATATATATACGTATATATATACGTATATATATATGCGTCCCAGAGTGACTTTCTGCTGAGCTGGGCGGCCATTGACGTTGGCCAGAGAGATAAATACATGACAGCATCCGCCCGTTTTCTTTAATGTGGCGATGACAGATCGCCCGGGATGTTGCAACGCCTCCGATTCTGGTTCCACGGGTGTGACCACGCCACCCACGAGGCAGTGGGTCAGGCCAGCCTTTCAACCGCTCCGTCGCAACCACAGCCAGCTGTGAAGGACAGAGCGCTGACCCTGGTGGCATCCTTCGTCTCTGCCAAGGGGTTTATTTGGGCATAAAAAACGAAAGCGTTTGTTCTGACCGAGGCTTCCCGAGAGCATGAAGCCAACTCCTTGCCCCTGTGGGTCCTGCTCCTTCACCTCCAGCAAAGTCTTTCCAGGGAGGATTTACAGTCACAGACCTCATCTGGCTTGGAGAGCTGCCAGGCCAAAATTTGCAGAACTCGGCCAAGAGTCTCGGAGAGTCACCAACCAATGGAAAGAACGAATGGTCTCCTGCAAACTCCACTCCCTTGGCGCTCCCTCTTTGATTCCCTTTGGGATGGGCCATTCCTCCGCCCCCTGTGACCTTCCTCCCAAGTCGACCCCTGTTCTTTAGCTGTTCCCTTCGTCTGGCCGCTCTGCGCAGGCGCTCCCTGGGAACAGGCTCAAACCGAGAACTGCTCTTCTCAAAGAAACCGGGCACGATTCAAAATCTCGTTCTTAACTGGGCTACGACAGGAAAAAAAATATCTCCCCGCCAGCAGAAAGGGGAAATTTTGCCTGAGCCCAAAATTCCGGTTCAACAACTAAGACAAGAGCGATGCAAACCCCTCAGGGATCAGTCAAGAATCCCTCGACCTTGAAATCCAGTTACAGCCTTCCACTGATACTGCGGCTGAGTAGGATTTTTCCACCATTAACTTGCTTTCTACTCCTTAGAGCAGGGGTTCCCAAACTTGGCAACTGGAAGACTTGTGGACTTCAACTCCCAGAATTCTCCAGCCAGCTCTGCTGGCTGGAGAATTCTGGGAGTTGAAGTCCACAAGTCTTCCAGTTGCCAAGCTTGAGAACCCCTGCCTTAGAGTTACGAATTGCCGCTCTCAAAACCGTCACACACACACACACACACTCCGACAAGCGACTGTCCCTGGGGGGCAGAAAGATCCCAACTCTGAATGGGAAACCCCGAAGCAGATCTTCAAAAGAAACTTTAAAAACTTAAGGTTTTTTTTTCCATTTCTTCTCTAGGAGAAAAAAATAAATAAGTGGCGGCCACAAAGCACCCAAAAGGAACCGATCTCTGTTGGAAACTGACCGGACGTCATGTCAGAGTCAGGAGCCGATTCTGAACCCCCAAGACGAAGGTGTTCAAAACCTTGCTAGATTAGAGAAATGGGCTCGGAGGGACAGAAGGAAAGAGGGCTGGATTGGAAAATGGATCCCAGCCTGTGGCTGCAGGAAAGTCCCGGTACAGTTTTGGGCGGCCATCAGCAGAAATCTAGTCCCCCCCAAACCACGGGAAGGAATTGGAATCGTGGCATTGCAAACCTCAGAGGGTTGGGTGATGGTGAATTCTAGTCCTGCCTTAGGAATGAAAACCATTAGGGTGACTTTGAGCCAATCACCAGGAGATGGTGAGTTCTAGTTCCCCCTTGGACATGAAAGCTGGCTGGGTGACTCTGGGCCAATCACCAGGAGGCAAGGAGTTCTAGTCCCAAGACACATGAAAGCCATTTGGGTGACTTTGGGCCAGTCACCAGGCGATGGTGAGTTCTAGTTCCCCCTTGGACATGAAAGCTGGCTGGGTAACTGGGCCAATCACCAGGAGACATTGAGTTCTAGTTCCATGCTAAGCATGAAAACCAGATGGGTGACTTTGGGCCAGTCACCAGGCGATGGTGAGTTCTAGTTCTGTGTTAGGAATGAAAGGTAGCTGGGTGACTCTTGGCCAACCAGGAGACTGTGAGTTCTAGTTCTGCCTTGGACATGAAAGCTGGCTGGATGACTCTGGGTCAATCACCAGGAGATGGTGAGTTCTAGTTCTGTGTTAAGAATGAAAGGTAGCTGGGTGACTCTGGGCCAACCAGGAGACTGTGAGTTCTAGTTCTGCCTTGGACATGAAAGCTGGCTGGATGACTCTGGGTCAATCACCAGGAGATGGTGAGTTCTAGTTCTGTGTTAGGAATGAAAGGTAGCTGGGTAACTTTGGACCAATCACTAGGAGACGATGATCTCTAGTTCCATGCTAAGCATGAAAGCTAGCTTGGTGACTTTGGGCCAGTCACCAGGAGACTGGGAGTTCTAGTTCTGCCTTGGACATGAAAGCTGGCTGGGTGACTCTGGGTCAATCACCAGGAGGCAGGGAGTTCTAGTTCTATGTTAAATATAAAAGCCAGCTGGGTGACTTTGGGCCAATCACCAGGAGGCAGGGAGTTCTAGTTCTATGTTAAATATAAAAGCCAGCTGGGTGACTTTGGGCCAATCACCAGGAGGCAGGGAGTTCTAGTTCTATGTTAAATGTAAAAGCCAGCTGGGTGACTTTGGGCCAGTCCTTCTCTCTGTCAACCCAACCCACCTCACAGGATTGTTGTTGCAGGTGGGTGGGTGGGAAATAGACCGAGGAGTGTGTGTTGCACATGAGTTATTAACAAGGGGAGGAAACGCACAGACGCACGTGGCTAGCAAGCGAGCCAAGCAAGGAAAAAGAAGGGCTGGTTTGCAAGCGTGCAAAAGGGCACGCTTCCTACCGAGGTCGGCTTCATCCCCTCGGGTGTGCAAGAGAGCAGGCCAGTTTGGCAACTCTGGGCTCACGTGAATAACGGCCCCGAGGATTTATTGGGGGGTGAAAGGCGGCAGGGAGCCCTTCCGGCACGCAGCTTCTGGCAGACAGACGCCGTCTGTCTCTACGGCAGGCTTACTATTTCTGTGCGCAATTTATAGAGGCTGCCCCAGTGGGGGGTTTGGGCCAGTACGGTCCGGTCCGGTTGTCCGGTAGTAGTCAGGAGCAGCGGCCACCATATCGGTACAGTAGTTTGTCTGGCCCATCCGCCCCCTTGCGTTCCATATGTTTTGGAAGCAACCGGGGCATTTGCGGGTGCACGCACAATGTGTGGTGGTGGTGGCTGTGCGACCTCTGGCGGCACATGTGTGTGCAGCGCACATCCGGCACATACACAGCACACGCCCGGCGCGTCAATGGAGGGTTACGACACCAGGCGTCCCTGGTGCCTGCTGGGAGCACCAGGTACTGTTCCACTATGGGGCTGCGGAAGGTCCACCCGCCCACCTGCTCTCCTTCCCTCTATTTGAGCCAACCGGGGGATTTGCACATGCGCACGGAGTGTCATGGGCGGTGGGTATGCAGGCGGGTGCTGTGCGCATGCACCAGTGGTAGGTTTCAAAAATTTTTAGACCCTCTTCTGTAGGTGTGGCCTACTTTGCGGGAGTGGCTTGGCAGCCATGTGAGCGGGTGGGAGTGGCTTGGCAGCCATGTGAGCGGGTGGGAGTGGCTTGGCAGCCATGTGAGCGGGTGGGAGTGGCTTGGCAGCCATGTGAGCGGGTGGGAGTGGCTTGGCAGCCATGTGAGCGGGTGGGAGTGGCTTGGCAGCCATGTGAGCGGGTGGGAGTGGCTTGGCAGCCATGTGAGCGGGTGGGAGTGGCTTGGCAGCCATGTGAGCGGGTGGGAGTGGCTTGGCAGCCATGTGAGCGGGTGGGAGTGGCTTGGCAGCCATGTGAGCGGGTGGGAGTGGCTTGGCAGCCATGTGAGCGGGTGGGAGTGGCTTGGCAGCCATGTGAGCGGGTGGGAGTGGCTTGGCAGCCATGTGAGCGGGTGGGAGTGGCTTGGCAGCCATGTGAGCGGGTGGGAGTGGCTTGGCAGCCATGTGAGCGGGTGGGAGTGGCTTGGCAGCCATGTGAGCGGGTGGGAGTGGCTTGGCAGCCATGTGAGCGGGTGGGAGTGGCTTGGCAGCCATGTGAGCGGGTGGGAGTGGCTTGGCAGCCATGTGAGCGGGTGGGAGTGGCTTGGCAGCCATGTGACCGGGTGGGAGTGGCTTGGCAGCCATGTGAGCGGGTGGCAGTGGCTTGGCAGCCATGTGAGCGGGTGGCAGTGGCTTGGCAGCCATGTGAGCGGGTGGGAGTGGCTTGGCAGCCATGTGAGCGGGTGGGAGTGGCTTGGCAGCCATGTGAGCGGGTGGGAGTGGCTTGGCAGCCATGTGAGCGGGTGGGAGTGGCTTGGCAGCCATGTGAGCGGGTGGGAGTGGCTTGGCAGCCATGTGAGCGGGTGGGGAGTGGCTTGGCAGCCATGTGAGCGGGTGGGAGTGGCTTGGCAGCCATGTGAGCGGGTGGGAGTGGCTTGGCAGCCATGTGAGCGGGTGGGAGTGTCTTGGCAGCCATGTGAGCGGGTGGGAGTGGCTTGGCAGCCATGTGAGCGGGTGGGAGTGGCTTGGCAGCCATGTGAGCGGGTGGGAGTGGCTTGGCAGCCATGTGAGCGGGTGGGAGTGGCTTGGCAGCCATGTGAGCGGGTGGGAGTGGCTTGGCAGCCATGTGAGCGGGTGGGAGTGGCTTGGCAGCCATGTGAGCGGGTGGGAGTGGCTTGGCAGCCATGTGAGCGGGTGGGAGTGGCTTGCCAGCCATGTGACCGGGTGGGAGTGGCTTGGCAGCCATGTGACCGGGTGGGAGTGGCTTGGCAGCCATGTGAGCGGGTGGGAGTGGCTTGGCAGCCATGTGAGCGGGTGGCAGTGGCTTGGCAGCCATGTGAGCGGGTGGCAGTGGCTTGGCAGCCATGTGAGCGGGTGGCAGTGGCTTGGCAGCCATGTGAGCGGGTGGGAGTGGCTTGGCAGCCATGTGAGCGGGTGGCAGTGGCTTGGCAGCCATGTGAGCGGGTGGGAGTGGCTTGGCAGCCATGTGAGCGGGTGGGAGTGGCTTGCCAGCCATGTGAGCGGGTGGGAGTGGCTTGGCAGCCATGTGAGCGGGTGGGAGTGGCTTGGCAGCCATGTGAGCGGGTGGGAGTGGCTTGGCAGCCATGTGAGCGGGTGGGAGTGGCTTGGCAGCCATGTGAGCGGGTGGGAGTGGCTTGGCAGCCATGTGAGCGGGTGGGAGTGGCTTGGCAGCCATGTGAGCGGGTGGGGGTGGCTTGGCAGCCATGTGAGCGGGTGGGGGTGGCTTGGCAGCCATGTGAGCGGGTGGGGGTGGCTTGGCAGCCATGTGAGCGGGTGGGAGTGGCTTGGCAGCCATGTGAGCGGGTGGGAGTGGCTTGGCAGCCATGTGAGCGGGTGGGGGTGGCTTGGCAGCCATGTGAGCGGGTGGGGGTGGCTTGGCAGCCACGTGAGCGGGTGGGGGTGGCTTGGCAGCCACGTGAGCGGGTGGGAGTGGCTTGGCAGCCACGTGAGCGGTTGGGGGTGGCTTGGCAGCCACGTGACCGGGTGGGAGTGGCTTGGCAGCCACGTGACCGGGTGGGAGTGGCTTGGCAGCCACGTGACCGGGTGGGAGTGGCTTGGCAGCCACGTGACCGGGTGGGAGTGGCTTGGCAGCCACGTGAGCGGGTGGGAGTGGCTTGGCAGCCACGTGAGCGGGTGGGAGTGGCTTGCCAGCCACGTGAGCGGGTGGGAGTGGCTTGCCAGCCACGTGAGCGGGTGGGGGTGGCTTGGCAGCCACGTGAGCGGGTGGGGGTGGCTTGCCAGCCACGTGACCGGGTGGGGGTGGCTTGGCAGCCACGTGAGCGGGTGGGAGTGGCTTGCCAGCCACGTGACCGGGTGGGAGTGGCTTGCCAGCCACGTGACCGGGTGGGAGTGGCTTGGCAGCCACGTGAGCGGGTGGGAGTGGCTTGGCAGCCACGTGAGCGGGTGGGGGTGGCTTGGCAGCCACGTGAGCGGGTGGGGGTGGCTTGGCAGCCATGTGAGCGGGTGGGGGTGGCTTGGCAGCCATGTGACCGGGTGGGAGTGGCTTGGCAGCCATGTGAGCGGGTGGGAGTGGCTTGGCAGCCATGTGAGCGGGTGGGAGTGGCTTGGCAGCCATGTGAGCGGGTGGGGGTGGCTTGGCAGCCATGTGAGCGGGTGGGGGTGGCTTGGCAGCCATGTGACCGGGTGGGGGTGGCTTGGCAGCCATGTGAGCGGGTGGGAGTGGCTTGGCAGCCATGTGAGCGGGTGGGAGTGGCTTGGCAGCCATGTGAGCGGGTGAGGGTGGCTTGGCAGCCATGTGAGCGGGTGGGGGTGGCTTGGCAGCCATGTGAGCGGGTGGGGGTGGCTTGGCAGCCATGTGAGCGGGTGGGGGTGGCTTGGCAGCCATGTGAGCGGGTGGGGGTGGCTTGGCAGCCATGTGAGCGGGTGGGAGTGGCTTGGCAGCCATGTGAGCGGGTGGGAGTGGCTTGGCAGCCATGTGAGCGGGTGGGAGTGGCTTGGCAGCCATGTGAGTGGGTGGGAGTGGCTTGCTGGCCATAATAATAATAATAATAATAATAATTTTAATACTTATAAACCGCTCCCTCTCCCCATGGGGACTCGGGGCGGTGCACAGGCAGAATAAAACAGTAAAAAATATACAAACAGTTCTAAAACCAAATTAAACTTAACCCGTGCTAAAATTCCCATAAAACTAAAGCTAAAAGCTACCCAATAAAACCCCAAGACAGGGAGACTATCCCAGGCCGGCCAGACAGAAAAAGTGAGTTTTTAGTTTTAGACGGAAGGAGCGGAGGTCCGTGGTCGTCCTAATATCGGGGGGAAGGTCGTTCCAGAGGGCTGGGCCCGCCACAGAGAAGGCCCTTCCCCTGGGCGTCGCCCGCTGACAAAGTCTAGTGGACGGCACCCGGAGAAGTCCCTCTCTGTGGGAGCGAATCGGCCATGAGGATGTGACCGGGTGGGAGTGGCTTGGCAGCCATGTGATTGGGTGGGAGTGGCTTGCTAGCCATGTGACCGGGTGGGAGTGGCTTGCCAGCCATGTGATTGGGTGGGAGTGGCTTGCCAGCCATGTGACCGGGTGGGAGTGGCTTGCCACAGTGTGACTGGGTGGGAGCGGCTTGCTGGCCATGTGACCGGGTGGGAGTGGCTTGCTAGCCATGTGATTGGGTGGGAGTGGCTTGCCAGCCATGTGACCGGGTGGGAGTGGCTTGCCAGCCATGTGACCGGGTGGGAGTGGCTTGCTGGCCATGTGACCGGGTGGGAGTGGCTTGCTGGCCATGTGACCGGATGGGAGTGGCTTGCTGGCCATGTGACCGGGTGGGAGTGGCTTGCCAGCCATGTGACCGGGTGGGAGTGGCTTGCCACAGTGTGACCTGGTGGGAGTGGCTTGCCGGCCATGTGATTGGGTGGGAGTGGCTTGCCAGCCATGTGATTGGGTGGGAGTGGCTTGCCAGCCATGTGACCGGGTGGGAATGCCTTGCGGGCGGATGGATGGAGGGAGGGAGCTGGAACCGGTTCTAAACGGCCCTGGAGATTTGTGGAACCTCTTCTATAGAAGAGGCTAGAACTGGCAGGAACCCACCCCTGGTGTGCATATGGTGGACGCCTGGCCCCGTTGCAGCGTACTGGTTGCAATGGCAGCTGTAGTCCACTGCTGCGGCGCATGCATGAACGGACCACGAACAGCATACCGGTAACAACGGTAGAAGCGACCCACCACTGTGCTGCCTGCCTCAGTGTCAAGCGGTTCCGGGCAGCTGACAAGACGCTAAAGGTTTTGGGGGTTCGGGATGGGCCCTCGCATGACTCTCAAAAGCAAACGGAACGTCAGCGGCGAAAGATTCTGATTAAACTACTTGACTGCTGAAAGGCCCCACGCAGGAATCTTCTCAACGAATGGTTGGCGGCGGCTGAGTCAGAGAAGGCCAGAGGCAGCATTCTGCCAAACCGGTAGTGGAAATCACGGCTGCCTCCCGCCTGACCCCCCCCTGCCCCGGCTCTATGCTGCCCTATTTAGACATGTTGTCCAGCCACGCGCATACGTGCAAGCCACACACGCTCACCTTTGCGTACCGGTAGGGAAAGGAAGCGACTGCCTCCCCTGGATCAGGCTCAATGGAATTCAAGGGAGGTGGGACTTTGTTCGCTTGTGACGATGCACGGATGCTAGGCTAGCTCCTCCTTTGATGCCACCGTTCCTTATCCGACATCGAGATCCTTCACCCCTCCAAGAAAACAGCGTATATATATTTTTTTGTCCTCCCGAAACAGAGAGGACAAACCCGTACACCTCAGAGGCGTCTCTTCGCCCGAGCTCCTTCCCCGTCTTCACGGCTGCTTGGGTGTCCTCTCCAAATTAATGACGGGAGGCCCTGAGAAGCCTTTTGCAAAACATCGACGAGTTCAACTTCCAGGAACTGAAAATCCAGACGGCTTGTGAGTCACGGCGTGAACTTTTCTCTCGAAATGAGGAAAGAGGCAAAGAAAGGGGAGAAATGAAACCGGCTGGTCCTCAAAACAGGGACGGGCAAGCGGGGGGAGACCTGACGTGACGCTGTTTGGAGAAATCGCGGAACCCACGAGGTGGACTTACGACGCGGAGGCTTTTCAAAAGCACTTTTGCGCCCGGTTGCCTCACTCAGGGCTATTTAAGAAGAAGAGACGGTTTCTAAACATGACCAATAAAAAAACAGGGGGTCCTCGACTTACAACGATTTGTTTAGTGACCGAAGTTACAACGGCACTGAAAAAAATGACTTAGGAGTGTTTTTCACCCCTACGACCGCGGGTCCCATCATCAAAATTCAGAAGTGTGGCAACTGGCCTGTATTTATGACGGTCGCAGTCCCTTTTGCGACCATCTGGCAAGCAAAGTCAATGAGGAAGCCAGATTCACTTAACGACGGTGTGACTCACTTAACCATTAGGTGGATGCTCCACCCCGGGAGGTTTTTAAGAAGAGACCGGACAGCCGTTATTTTGGATGGTGTAGGGCAGTGACGGCGAATCCTTTTTCCCCACTGTTGTAACTTTAAACAGGCACTAAGCGAGCTGTCGTACGTCGAGGACTATCCCTGCACATCCAGCCACTTTTCTTCTCCTTGCACTTTTTTGCACACCTGCCGGGCGGTCCCTCAACCGATCTGCCCCATTTTCATGGTTGAAGGTTTTCACTTCTGCCATTTTGGGACCCCCCCTCCCCCCCTGTCCCCTCCCCCCCTCCAGCTTCGCCCAACCGAAACTTTTTCAAACTTCCCCCTTTTTCTCGAAAAACCCCCAAAGCCCGTTCCTTCCCTGCGTGGTTGTGCAATCTACTGGGCCTTCATTCACTCTTGGGGACTCGAACGCACCTCCCTGCACTTCCCTTGTGGCTACTTCTGGATACCCCCAACTCCTCCTTTACTACCCCCACCCCCACGGTTCTTAAGAGGCCCCTTCCCACTCCACTGGGCCTTCGGCTTTCTCGCCAGATTTAATTCTTAGTTCAGATTCTTTGGTAAATGTATTATAAACTTAAATTCTCTTTTGTTTATAATGAGCTGGTTTGGTATAATGGTGAAGGTACCAGGAGACGGGAGTTCTAGTCCCGCCTTAGGCGTGAAAGCTGGCTGGTTAACTTTGAGCCAAGCACCAAGAGATGGGGAATTCTAGTCCCACCTTAGGCCCAGAAGCTGGTTGGATGATTTTGGGCCAATCAACCAGGAGCAGGTGAGTTCTAGTTCCACCTTAGGCGTGAAAGCTGGCTAGTTGGCTTTGGGCCAATCAACCAGGAGACGGTGAGTTCTAGTCCTGCCTTAGGCATGAAAGGTAGCTGGGTGTCTTTGGGCCAATCACCCGGAGATGGTGAGTTCTAGTCCCACCTTGGACATGAGAGCTGGCTGGGTGACTTTAGGCCAATCACTAGGAGATGATGAGTTCTAGTTCCACCTTAGGCGTGAAAGCTAGCTTGGTGTCTTTGGGCCAATCGCCGGGAGACAGTGAGTTCTAGTCCTACCTTAGGCATGAAAAGCTAGCTGGGTGGCTTTCTGGCCAATCACTAGGTGATAGTGAGTTCTAGTCCCACCTTAGCCATGAAAACCAACTAGACGACTTGGGGTCAGTTGCCAGGAGATGTGGGAGTTCTAGTCCCGCCTTGGACATGAAAGCCGGCTGGGTGTCTTTGGGCCAATCGCCAGGAGACGGGGAGTTCTAGTTCTGTGTTAGGGACTTGAGGCTCCCTAAGTCAATTTTGCAGAAAAGGAATTTTGCACGAAGGGATATCGAATCCCTCCCAAGCCCACTTCCTGCCCTGGCTGGGGAATTCTGGGAGTTGTAGTCCCCCCCCCACCCCCCCCATCTTGAAGTGGCTGAGAAACGCTGCTCTGAACAGCCCCTCCATTCTATCCAGCGCCAATTTAAAACACAAACACCACAACAACAGCCTGCCGGCGATCGACACCCCAGATAAGAAGGGGAATCACACCCGGATTAATCCCTGAGCAATAATCCAGTTGGTAACCACTGTCCCAGGGACGGAACCGAGAAGAAGAAAACAACCTCCCTACAAACGCTGACAGGGCAAGCCATATAAGCCGAGAGCAATCCCCACCTCCCTCTAGCACTGAAGATGTTACATAGTTGGGTCATGAAATGTCTTCAAGAAAACAGCCAAGCTCAGAGAGCACCAAGGACCCCAGAGTCATTCTCCTCCTCCTCCTCCTCCTCCTCCTCCTCCTCGTCTCTCTCTCTCTCTGCAAATTCCATTCCCTTCCAGCACTGATGAAGCTACCTAGTTGGGTCATGAAATGTCTTCAAGAAAACAGCCAAGCTCAGAGAGCACCAAGGACCCCAGAGTCATTCTCCTCCTCCTCCTCCTCCTCCTCCTCCTCCTCCTCCTCCTCCTCCTCCTCCTCCTCCTCGTCTCTCTCTCTCTCTGCAAATTCCATTCCCTTCCAGCACTGATGAAGCTACCTAGTTGGGTCATGAAATGTCTTCAACAAAACAGCCAAGCTCAGAGAGCACCAAGGACCCCAAAGTCCTCCTCCTCTCTCTACAGTCCCCACTCCCTTGTAGCCTGGATGACGTTATCTAGTTGGGTCACGCAATGTCCACAAGAAAAGAGCCAAGCCGAGAGAGCCCCTAAGAGCTCTCAGTCCTCCTCCTCCTCCTAACACTGATGAAGTTACCTGGTTGGGTGAGGAAACGTCTGCAGGAAAGCCACCCAGCTCAGAGAGCCCCAAGGGCCCCACCGTTCACCCCTGAGCGACAGATGCTCTCTTCTATTGATTTATCTTGTCTATTTCCCCAGATTTCCTCTGCTGCCCGTTTCCCATTAGTTCTCTCTGTCCTTTGAGAAACCCAGAGACAAAAAGCGAACCCTAAGGAAAACCAGAGGCTCTGAGGGAGAGGAAGCAAACAGGAGATCAACAGAAGCATTTCCTTCACCAGCCTCAATTTGACACACAGGGTGACAGCTCCCTCTGATCCCGAATACAGGAATTCCTTTGCAGGGGGATGGACTGGAAGACCTCCAAGGTCCCTTCATACTCTGTTCTATTCTGTTCCATTCTATTCTATATGTCAATTTCTATAACCAATTTTGTTGTATTTAAGTACAATGACAATAAAGATTATACTTCTGTTCTATTCTATTCTACATTCTATTCTATTTTCTATTCTATTTTATTCTATTCTATGTTCTGTTTTATTCTATTACATTTTTATTCTATTTTCTGTTCTGTCCTATTTTATTTTGTTCTACTACATTCTACACTCTACATTCTATTCTATTCTATTCTATTCTTCATTGCAATATTTATTCTATTCAATTCTATTCTTTATTCTAATTCTAATTTATTTTATTCTATTCTTTATTCTAATTCTATTCTTTATTCTAATTCTGTTCTATTCTATGCTATGATCTGTTTTATTCTCTTCTCTTCTATTTTTATTCTATTTTCTGTTGTACTATTCTATTTTGTTCTACTCTATTCTACATTCTACATTCTATTCTATGTTCTGTTTTATTCTATTATATTTTTATTCTATTTTCTGTTCTGTCCTATTTTGTTCTACTACATTCTACATTCTACATTCTACACTCTACATTCTATTCTATTCTATTCTTTATTCTAATTCTATTCTCTATTCTAATTCTAATTCTGTTCTATTCTGTTCTATATTCTATTCTATTCTAGTCCATTCTATTCCCAGTGTAGAAATGCATCTAGCATTGATCTTGGGTGCCAAAATTACAGTTTCTCTTAACAGATCCCCAAGTTTGCAACACCTTCAGGCCTCCTATGCAACCAAGCCTCTGATTTCTATTTTAGCACCCCAACATTTTCAATTTTACTTCTATTCAGACCGGAACAGTCCGCTTTCAGTCGCGTGAATCGATCGTGCTAGAATATCACTGTTTTCGGATGTGTTTTTTTCCTCCCCTTCCCGTGATGTAAATAATTCATTTGTCACCAGATACCAAAAGAGACAAAAGGAGGCAGGGTCGCCCCTGCGTTTTTCCAGCCTTCTGCTTTTGTGAAATGAAAGTTGGCTTTTAAAAATATCCCCAACAAGGTTGCAAAGTTGGCGGTGGGGCTAAAAATCAGCCAGGGGGAAAAAATTGAATTTTGCTAATTTTTCCCTTCTTGACAATCTGCAGAAAAAGACAGGATGATTTTCAAGGGTGCTTTATCTCCTAGCCAGCCATTACAGATAATCCTCAATTTATAATGATTTATTTAGTGACTGTTCGAAGTTGCATCAACCCTGGAAAATGTGACTTATGACGGTTCTTCACACTTACGACCGTTGCAGAGTCCCTGTGGTCACGCGATCAAAATTCAGAGGCTTGGCCACTGACTCATATTTATGACGGTAGCAGCGTTCCCTGGGGTCATGTGATCCCCTTTCCTTCGACGAGCGAAGTCAAAGGGAAAGCCAGGTTCATTTAACAACCGTGTTAGTCACTTAGCAACTGCAGTGATTCGCTCAACAACTGTAGCAAGAAACGTCGTAAAATGGGAGCAAAACTCACTTAGCAACTCTCCTGCTTAGCCACAGAAGTTTTGGCTTCCATTGGGGTCAACAGCGGATTACCTGTAAATTTCCAGCAAATTTGCCAGCACAATAAATAGCATTTTATTTTATTTTTTTAAAAGAATTGTTGAGGATTGAACGATGGGATACGGAAGGATTTCCCTTACGAAGAGATCTTTGTCCTTCCAGAACAAAAAAAGCTAAAAAACCACTTTTCCTTCCCTGCAATCTGCTTTCTGCAAGGATCAGATATTACCAAACCCAACGGAAAGAAATTGAAGGAAGAAATTCAAGAAGGGCTATGCTAGAGAGAATCAGCAGAGCAGCTGGCTGGTGAAGTCCCTCCACTGAGATTTTAATTTCTCTCTCTCTCTCTCTCTCTCTCATTTCAATACAATACAATACAATAGCAGAGTTGGGAAGGGACCTTGGAGGTCTTCTAGTCCAACCCCCTGCTTAAGCAGGAGACCCTATACCCTTCCAGACAAATGGCTCTCCAACATCTTCTTAAAGACTTGCAGCGTTGGGGCATTCACAACTTCTGGAGGCAACTTCTGCTCCACTGATTAATTGTCCTCACTGTCAGGAAATTTCTCCTTAGTTCTAAGTTGCTTCTCTCCTTGATTAGTTTCCACCCATTGCTTCTTGTTCTACCCTCAGGTGCTTTGGAGAATAGCTTGACTCCCTCTTCTTTGGGGCAACCCCTGAGATATTGGAAGGCTGCTATCATGTCTCCCCTGGTCCTTCTTTTCATTAAACTAGACCTACCCAGTTCCTGCAACCGTTCTTCCTATGTTTCAGCCTCCAGTCCCCTCATCCTCTTGGTTGCTCTTCTCTGCACTCTGCGATTTGTTTAACGACAAGTGGTAAGAAAGGTCGTAAAATGGGGCAAACCTGTCACTTAGCAACTGTCTTGCTTAGCAACACTCATTTTGGGGTTGAGGGCTACCTATCTGGTGGTGCTTCCTTGCTGGAGGCTCTTCAAGAAAAGATTGAACAGCCATTTATCCAGGCTGGTCTAAGGTCTCCTGCTTTGAGGGGGGGGGGGCGCAGCTCATCAAAGCCCAAGAGCCAGCACTGTCCGAAGACATCTCCGTGGTCATGTGGCCGGCATGACGCAATGCCCGAAGGTGCACGGAACGCCAAATGCACAGGGACAGGATAGGTGGCACCTTGCTCAATAGCAGTAACTGTGAAAGGGATCTTGGAGTCCGAGTGGACAACCACTTAAATAGGAGCCAGCCGTGGGCAGCAGCTGCCCAAAAAGCCAACCTAGTTCTAGGCTGCATCAACAGAGGGAGAGAATCAAGATCACCTGAAAGGTTAATACCACTTTTGTAATCCCTTGGAAGGCCACGCTGGGAATATTTGCATTCAGTTTTAGTCTCCACGATGTAGTAAAGATGTGGAGACTCTGGAAAGAGTGCAGAGAAGAGAAACCAAGAGGATTTTAGGGGACTGGAGGCTGAAACATAGGAAGAACAGTTGCAGGAACTGGGTAGGTCAAGTTGAATGAAGAGAAGGACCAGGGGAGACAGGATAGCAGCCTTCCAATATCTCAGGGGTTGCCCCAAAGAAGAGGCAGTCAAGCTATTCTCCAAGGCACCTGAGGGCAGGACAGAAACAATGGGTGGAAACTAATCAAGGAGAGAAGCAACCTAGAACTGAGGAGAAATTTCCTGACAGTTAGAACAATTCATCAGTGGAACAGAAGTTGCCTCCAGAAGTTGTGAATGCCCCAACACTGGAAGTCTTCAAGAAGAGGTTGGAGAGCCATTTGTCTGAAACGGTGTAGGGCTTCCTGCCTAGGCAAGGGGTTGGACTAGAAGACCTCCAAGGTCCCTTCCAACTCTGCTATTGTATGTATGTACATGCATTTATTAAATCTGTTTGCCCTCCTTCTCGCTGGCCCTGAATGGGTTCCAGCCGTAAAAGCCTTAAAGCCATGCCCATCTAAGCGCCATAAAAATACAAATTAGGAACACGAGAGAGGTGTCTTTCCAATACTTGCAGGTCTGCCCCAGGGGAAAAGGTGGGTGCATTTACTCCCCGAAGCACCTGAGGGCAGCACAAGAAGTCACGGGGGTGGAAGAACGTTAGACCAGTTAACCTAGAACTAAGAAAGTTTCCTGACAGTGAGAACAATTAACCAGTGGAACGGCTTGCCACCTGACGGTTTTAAGAAGAGACTGTCAATCACGGGAAGTATGAGCACTGCTTTGTAAAGCCTTAGTAAGGCCACACCTGGAACGGTGCATCCAGTTTTGGTCAACATTTTAACAAGGCTTTAGAAAAAGTACCGAGAAGAGCAACTAAGAGGATTAATGGCCTGGAGACTAAAACATAGGAAGAAGAGTTGCAGGGTTTGGGGGTTGGCCAGTCTAGAGAAGGGAAGGAGTAGAGGGGACACAATAGCAGTATTCCAGGCTTTGAGGGGCTGCCCCAAAGAAGAGGGGTGGTGGTTAACCTATTTCCCCCAAAACAGAAGGCACAACAAGAAACAACGGATGGAAACTAATCAAGGAGAGAAGCCACCTTGAATTAAGGGCAAACTTCCTAACAGGGAGGGCAATGAACCAGAGGAACAGCTTGCCACCAGAAGTTGTGGGTGCTCCATCCCTGGAGGTTTTTAAGAAGAGATTGGACAGCCACTTGCCTGAAAGGATATGGGGTCTCCCGCTTGAGCAGGGGGTTGGACTAGAAGACCTCCAAGGTCCCTTCCAGCTCTATTCTGATTGATTTTGATATAACCCATTTATCCAGGATGGTACCTGTAGCCCTCGACTTACTATCACAAGCGAGCCCAACGTTTCTGCGGCTAAGCGACACAGTCGTTAAGCGAGTCTGACAACCTTTCTGGTCACGGCCGTTAAACGAATCGCTGCACTTATTCAATTAGTAACCCAGTTGTAAAGTGAAGGTCGCAAAAGGTCACCAAAAAAAAAACCAGACACGAGCCCAGGACACTGCAACCGTCGTAAGTCCATGCTAGTTGCCAAGCGGCTGAATTTTGATCACGTGGCCACGAGGATGCTGCAACCGTCGTAAGTGCGGGACACGGTCGTAAGTCGCCTTTTTTTTCCTGTCGCTATCCCTTTGAACGGCCCCCGAATGAATGGTTGTAAGTCGCAGCGCTCCCTGGGCAAGGACTCCTGCCTTGGGGGGGCGGGGGTTGGACTAGATGACCTCCGAGGTCCCCTTCCAGCCCTGCGATTCTAAGTCGCAACCAGGGTGAGCGCAGGAGGGCCCCCACTTTTCTTGGCTCCCTTGCGCAAGGCGGGATAAGGGAAGTTAAGGGCGCACGCCTGCTTTCTCTCGGCATTGTTTTCCCAATCCTTTAGGACAGGGGTCTCCAACCTTTGCAACTTTAAGTCTGAAGGACTTCAGTCTGGGAGCTGAAGTCCTTCAGACTTAAAGTTGCAAAGGTTGGAGACCCCTGGCCCAGGCCCTTACACTGACAGCAAAGCTGGCTGGAGAATTCTGGGAGCTGAAGTCCTTCAGACTTAAAATTGCAAAGGTTGGAGACCCCTGGCCCAGGCCCTGACACTGACAGCTTTGCTGGCTGGAGAATTCTGGGAGCTGAAGTCCTTCAGACTTAAAGTTGCAAAGGTTGGAGACCCCTGGCCCAGGCCCTGACACTGACAGCTTTGCTGGCTGGAGAAGTCTGGGAGCTGAAGTCCTTCAGACTTAAAGTTGCAAAGGTTGGAGACCCCTGCTTTAGGAGCTTCTGAGAAATTCTTTCCTTGGACCCATTGTGAAAAAAATAACATTTTCCCCACTGGATAAATGCATTTCACCTTTAAAAAGTCACGTCCGGAGGGTGCTGAGCTGGGTGAGGGGGCAGAGAGGGCCACGGGGTCTCCTAACCCTTCTTTGCCCCACACGTCCGTCCAAAGTCCGCCCCATCCTGAAATGCAGGCAATCCCCAACATACGACCACAAGAGAGCCCGAGAAATATTCGTTAAGTGAGTTTAGCCTCTTGCCTCCCCCCCGTTGTTAAGCAGGTCACGGCAGAGAGTCACGCGGTGGTTAAGTGAATCTAGCTTCCCCCGTGGTCAGAAGGTCGCAAAAGGGGGACACCCGTCGTAAGCCCATGCCAGTCGCCACGTTTCCAAATCCTGATCCACGGTCGTGAGCTGCGAGGTCGAGAAGGTCACTAAACGGAGCGTCGTAAGTCGAGGACTGTGTGTAATAAGGCCTTGCGAAGGAGGCACCGAAGTCTTTTTTATCTGGCGTGCCATCATCCCCAGCCGCCTCCCTCCCTGGGAGGAGGCCCAGTGCCTCTCTGCGTGAGTCAGCCCCTTTGGCTGTCCTCCTCTTAAATTTCGGAGGGATGACCAAGCCCATGACTCACAGCCAGCAGCGCCCAGGGAGGAGGTTGCGATGCCACCCAAACACCCTGAAGCTAAAGACAAAACACAACACAACAACAAGCGGCAAAGCCAAAGACCGACCCAGATTTCTTTAGTTTTGCTTGGGGGTGGGGGGAGGACTCTGCTTGTCTAGGAAAACTCTGGGAAGAACTCTCTGCTCCCTGCAGGGGCAATGGGGGGGGGGCGGGGGGGGCTAATTAAAGAAAGCCAGCACCCTCTCCTCGCCCCCCACCCACCCAAGTTTCCTTTTGCTGGCGGCCCCTGAGAGGGAGATTTCATGAAAAGTTTGACGAAGAACCTAAAAATGAATGCGAATAAAGAGTGAAAGAAGCAAAGAAAGGAAAGGAAGAAGGAAGAAAGGAAAGGAAGGAAGAAAGGGAGAGAGAGAGAAAGAGAAAGAAGGAAAGAAAGAAAATGAAAGAATGTTTATTAAATAAAATAGAAGAGAAGTAAGATAAAATAAAGGAGATTATAAAAGGAAAAAGGTGATGAAAGAAAGAGGGAATGAAAGAAGGAGGAAGAGGTAGAGAAAGGAGAGAAGAAAGAAATAGAAGAAGAAATAAAGAAAAGATAAAGAATGTAGGTAGGAAGGAAAGGGGAAGAAGAAAGAAAGGAGAGAGAGAACAAATGGGAGATGAAAGAAAAAAGAAAGAGAATGAAAGAGGAAAGGAGATAGAAAAAGAAAGTTGGCGAAAGGGAGAAAGGAGATAGATAGAAAGAAAGAAAAATGAAAAGGGGAAGAGAAAGAGAGAAAGGAAGAAAAGAGAAGAAAGAAAGAAAGAAAAATGAAAAGGGGAAGAGAAAGAGAGAAAGGAAGAAAAGAGAAGAAAGAAAGAAAGAAAAATGAAAAGGGGAAGAGAAAGAGAGAAAGGAAGAAAAGAGAAGAAAGAAAGAAAAAGAAAAGATGAAAGAAAGAAAAAAAGAAAGAAAAGATAAAAAAGAAAGAAAGAAAAAATATAGACGAGATAGAAAAATAAAGAAAAAGAACGAAGGAAGGAAAGAAAGAAAAAATATAGACGAGATAGAAAAAGAAAGAAAAAGAACGAAGGAAGGAAAGAAAGAATGAAAGATAAATAAAGTAGGTGGGTAGGAAGGAAGGAAAGAATGAGAGGGAGAAAGAAAGGAGACAAAAAAAAGAGACAGATGAAAGAGAAAGAAAAAAGAGAAAGCAAGAAAGAGAAAAAGTGCAGAAAAAGAGAAGGATAAAAAATAGAAAACGAAGAGCTTCAATTCCTTCTCCTGCACATATATGTACATTTATAATATTAACCCTTACTTCACGATTTCAAAAAACCACAACTGCTCCCTTCTTGCCATTATCCAGGGTTTCTTTTTCTAATTCTCTAATCATGATTGCATTTTTCCCCCGTCTCCTGCAAAAGGCCATCAGGGTCTCCAGTCCAGCCTGGCCTTAGAGACCTCAATGCTCCAATACACACGTAACACTTTTGCACCCAGGGAAACCAGCAAGGGACCTGAACAAGGGAAGAAGGAAGGGGAAGCAGGGGAGGGAAGGAAGGAAGGAAGGAAGAGGAGAGGAGGGCGGAAGGGAGAGAAAGAGAAGGAGAGAGGGTAGGAAGAGGAAGAGGAGGGGAGAAGGAAGGGAAGAAGGAAGAGGAGGGAAGGAAGGAAGAGATGAGAAGAGGAGGGTGGAAGGGAGAGAAAGAGAAGGAGAGAGGGTAGGAAGAGGAAGAGGAGGGGAGAAGGAAGGGAAGAAGGAAGAGGAGGGAAGGAAGGAAGAGATGAGAAGAGGAGGGTGGAAGGGAGAGAAAGAGGAGAGAGGGTAGGAAGGGGAAGTGGAAGAGCAGGAGTAGGGGAGAAGGAAGGGAAGAAGGAAGGGGAAGGAAGGAAGGAAGGAAGGAAGGAAGGAGAGAAGGGAGGGAGGGAGAAAAGAAAGGGAAAATGAGGTGGGGTTACAACAGGCGGAAGGGATGGTAAATAAAGCCACCCAAACTGTAGATTATAACCTTTTAAATGGAATAACAAATATATAAGAACGACAAACGTCCAGAAGAATAACAACTATGTGAATGTCTACTTAAAATGGTAAGAAAGAGAACAAAAAATTAAAAAACTTTTCAACAACAACAAAAAAACCCACAAGCACATGTTGTCAATCAATCTGGCGCTGGCCTTTCCTCCCTCCCTCCCTCCCTCCCTCCGAGAATTGCTCACTTCTCTTTCTTCTCTGCCCACTTCTCCTTCTCAAAGCCTACACAGCCGGTGAGAGCTGGGCTGGACCCAAAAAGCCACAACCACATCCAGCGGCTGTTTTCCAAAATACAAAACAGGTCGCCATTTCACTTTTCCATTGGTGGTTTTGTTACGTTGTGTTGTTTTGCTTTGGGATGTTGTGGGTCCCTCAAGTCTACATCTTGTTTCCAGCAGTGGGAAAACATCTCTGGAAAAACCAGATTTATTTAATCTATCTATTTTCTTTCTTTCTTTCTTTCTTTCTTTCTTTCTTTCTTTCTTTCTTTCTTTCTTTCTTTCTTTCTTTCCTTTCTTTCTTTCTTTCTTTCTTCTTTCCTTTTTTTCTCCACCTCTCTCTTCTTTCATTCACTTTCTCTTTTCCTTCCTTCCTTCCTTCTTTCCTTCCTTCCCTTCTTTCTCTTTTTCTTTCTCTTTCTTTCTTTTTTCCTTCCTACCTTTCTCTCCTTCTTTGTCTCCCTTTCTATCTCTTTCTCTTTTCCTTCCTTCTATCTATCTATCTATCTATCTATCTATCTATCTATCTATCTATCTATCCATCTTTTCCCTTCTTCCTTCCCCTATCTTTCTCTCTCTTTCTTTTTCTTTCTCTCTTTTCCTTCCTTCCTTTCTTTCTTCCTTTCTTCCTTTCTTCCTTCCTTCCTTCCTTCCTTTCTCTCTCTCTCTCTGTGTCTCTCTCTCTTTTCCTTCCTTCCTTCCTTTCTCCCTCCCTCCCTCCTCCTCCTCCTCTCCTATTGCACATGGTGACCTTATCAGGATTGATACAACTGATAACTCACCCAGGATTTAAAAGATTAAAAAAGATCACTTACTTAAAACCCTAGAATCAGAAGGGGATCTAGAAACACCTCGTCCCACAAACAGAGTTTCTATTAAAGGCATCAGCTGGGGCAAAAGATGACACCCTTTCATAAAATGGGTTGGACAGAGCAAGTTTCATTTGCCAAGAACAAAACCTGCATTTCACATTGTCAAGGTTTGCACTTTGCTTCCAGAATTCCTGGGTTTTGTCTGCCAGAGGCAAGAAAGAAAGAGAAAGAGAAAGGGAGAAGAGAGAGTGAAAATGAAAGAAAGGAAAGGAAGAGAAAGGAAGAGAGAGAGACACAGAGAGACAGAGACAGAGAGAGGGAGAAGAAAGAAAGAAGAGAGAAAGAAATAGAATGAGAAAGGGGGAAAAAAGGCAAAGGGAAAGAGAGGGAGAAAGAAAAAAGGAAGGAATAAATAAATGAAAGAAATAAATAATGAAAGAAAGAAAGAAAGAAAGAAGGAAAAGAAGAAGGAGAAGGAGAAGAAGAAGAAGAAGAAGGAGAAGAAGGAGAAGAAGAAGAAGAGAAAAGCATCCACTTATTAACATCTGGCTAAATCATCCTAAATGCCTAATAAAGCTGCCTAATAAAGCATATTTTTGCCTGTGGGAAGAAGCATAATAGATGGGTTGCCTCTTCTCCCCAGAGAAAATTCCAGAAGCCGGGAACCTGCCTCTTATTTTCCCAGACTAAAGGGACTCCAACCTAGGAACCCCCCCCCCACAAATCCCCCCCCCCTGAAGCCCCCTCTTCCCCCCCACACACAAATAAAACCAAAGCAGGCTTCGAAAATGGCTCTGGTGCCTAACCAGCACGAAACGAAAGCTGAAGTCGCCAGTCCTCACCGTGACTTTTCAAGGGTAGACTGCTCTTGAACTCTGAGCTCGCCGACTAAGGTTTTGCTCCTGAAAGCCAAGCTGTTTTTCAAGCCCCCCCCCCCCCGCCCTCACCTGCGGCCTTCCACTGATGACCCTTCCTCACCGGTCGACCCCAGAGCCTCCTCCCCTCCCTGCCCCTTATCAGAATCGAGTGAAACCGCAAATAACGCTAAACTTTCTCGAAAGTTTGTCTTTCCAGCTCGGAGGCGATAAGGAATCCCGGCTTTCTCTCTGTTCTCCCTGATTAAATCAAGAATTCCACACGGATTAACACACCTAATCAACGGCAGTGACACTCCGGAGGGGTGGGGGGGGGAGGGAAAGGAGGGAGGGAGGGGGGGGATGATGGGGCCTGCGCTCCCCTCGGAAGGGATCATCCAAGGGAGAAAAACCAACCACGGCGGGAGTGAGACCACGTCAAAGGCCTCGCAATTGGGATTTGGGCCCCTTTAAAAAGTTGGATTTTTCTCTCCCTCCCCCAGCAGGAAAACAGGGCAGGGACCTGGGGCTTTAAGAATAATAAACACATGAGAAGGTTTAGGGGTCCTCGGAGCTTCCTTGGAGCTTGGGGGTTCTCTTTGCAGACCTTTCCTGACCAAACTAGGTAATATAGTCAGTGCTAGAAGGGAGAGGGGTTTGCTAGGAGGAGGAGGAGGAAGAGGAGGAGGAAGAAGAGGAGAAGAGGAAGAGGAAAAGAGGAGAAGGAGGAAGAGGAGGAGGAGAGGAAGAGGAGGGGGAGGAGAAGGAGGAGGAAGAACAGGAGGAGGAGAGGAAGAGGAGGAGGAAGAGGAGGAGGAGAGGAAGAGGAGGGGGAGGAGAAGAGAAGGAGGAGGAAGAACAGGAGGAGGAGAGGAAGAGGAGGAGGAAGAGGAGGAGGAAAGGAAGAGGAGGAAGAGAAGGAGGAGGAAGAGGAGGAGAAGAGGAAGAGGAGGAGGAGAGGAAGAGGAGGAAGAACAGGAGGAGGAGAGGAAGAGGAGGAGGAGAGGAAGAGGAGGAAGAGAAGGAGGAGGAAGAGGAGGAGGAGAGGAAGAGGAGGAGGAGAGGAAGAGGAGGAAGAACAGGAGGAGGAGAGGAAGAGGAGGAGGAAGAGGAGGAGGAGAGGAAGAGGAGGAAGAGAAGGAGGAGGAAGAGGAGGAGAAGAGGAGGAAGAAGAGGAGGAAGAGGAGGAAGAGAAGGAGGAGGAACAGGAGGAGGAAGAAGAGAAGAGGAAGAGGAAGAGAGGAGGAAGAGGGGGAGGAGAGGAAGAGGAGGGGGAGGAGAAGAGAAGGAGGAGGAAGAACAGGAGGAGGAGAGGAAGAGGAGGAGGAAGAGGAGGAGGAGAGGAAGAGGAGGAAGAGAAGGAGGAGGAAGAGGAGGAGGAGAGGAAGAGGAGGAGGAGAGGAAGAGGAGGAAGAAGAGGAGGGCGACTGTGGGGTCCTTGATGCTCTCTGAGCTTGGTGGTTTTCTTGCAGATGTTTCATGACCCAATTAGGGAACATCATCAGTCACACAAAGGACTGAGCAAACCCTACTCCCCTCTAGCGCGGATGCTGTTACCTACATGAGTAATGAAACGTCTGCACAAAAGCCAGCACGCTCAAAGGACGCCAAGAACCCCACAGTCCTCCCCCTCCCTTCAACCCCCCTATAGCCCTGATGATGTTCCCTACTTGGGTTATGAAATGTCTGCAAGGAAACAACCAAGCTCAGAGAGCCCCAAGGACCCCCCATAGTCCTCCTCCCCCCCTCCTTCTCCCCTCCCAACCCCCTCTTCCTTCTAGCACGGATGCTGTTACCTAGTTGGGTCATGAAATGCCTGCAAGTACACAACTCAGCACCATTTCAAACCTTCCATCTAGAAAAAGTCTTTAGCCTCTCAGTGTTTTGCATTCAGACCCAGAAAATGAGTTCCTTCCACAAATCAAATTAATAAATCAACAAAGCGATTTTAATAGAAGAAACCGGGGCCTTCATTGATTTCTAGCCGTGCTCCGAACAAACACAGATTAAAACACAATCAGTTCTGTAAACAAACCCTGGTAAAAACACACTAAGGAGAAGAAAACCCCCCAGAGTTTCTAGTTTTGAAATGTCCACAATCAAATCAAAGTTTGTGCCTTCAAGTTAATCCCTCCCCCCAAAAGAAATGAAAGTACCAGTGGGTTTTGCGAAAGCAGCTCTCTCAGCTAACCTGGGTCAAACTAAGAATGTCTTTTGCCCATAAGGAGCATCCTTCCTTTTTAATTTAGTTGAACTTAGTTTTAATGGGGATTTTTAGCACAGGTATAGGTTTAATTTGTTTTTAAATGTTTGTATATTTGCTGTTTTTTATTCTTCCTGTGCACCGCCCCGAGTCCCTATGGGGAGAGGGAGCGGTCTACAAGTATTAAATATTATTATATTATTATTATTATTATTAATATTAATATTATTATTAAATGATGGTACTTGGCAGGGGAGGATAAATATAGAGCGCATGTTATCGATGTTTAAATGAAGGGAGGGAAAACTGAATAAAGGATTATGGAAAGAGACTAATATAGTTGAAGTTGGACGATTAGAATTATTCCTATTGATTTGGATCACAATTGTTAAAGTTTTTTTTTTAAAAAGGCTTGGCCCAGGCAATGTTCTGCCCACAAAATACCTATGTTTATACTGGAAAAATACATTTAAAAATGTAATATATATTGTAACTCCTTACAATCCCTTATCCTATTTTTATAAAAATTTGTAAAACCCAATAAAACTTTTTCAAAAGAAAAAAAAATGTAATATATAAAAAAAGGAACATCCTTGTACAAAAAGGTGAATAATTTAAATCTCTCCACAAAATACCTATGTTTCTACTGGAAAAATATATTTAAAAATGTAATATATATATATAAAAGGAACATCCTTGTACAAAAAGGCGAATAATTTAAATCTGTCCACAAAATACCTATGTTTCTACTGGAAAAATATATTAAAAAATGTAATATATATATAAAAAAGGAACATCCATGTACAAAAAAGTGAATAAGTCTAATCTCTCCACAAAATACCTATGTTTCTACTGGAAAAATATATTAAAAAATGTAATATATATATATAAAAGGAACATCCTTGTACAAAAAGGTGAATAATTTAAATCTGTCCACAAAATACCTATGTTTATACTGGAATTTTTTTTAAAAAATGTAATATATAAAAAAAGGAACATGCTTGTACAAAAAAGTGAATAATTTTAATCTGCACAATATATGTATCTTTATACTGGGGGGAAAAATTAAAAAATGTAATACATATAAAAAAGGAACATCCTTCCTTGTACAAAAAAGTGAATAATTTTAATTGCACACACTCACAAGTGTGGCAGTGAGAATCCCCGTGCAAAACTGACCAGGACCAACAACCCGCCTTCCCCCACTTGCTCATCAAATCTTCATCTAACCTCCAATAATAAGTATAATAATCTGGATTGTGCTTGTTCACAATGAAATTGGTTGAAGAAGGTTCAACAAACAGGGTCCCGGACCTGTTAATCCAGGGGTCTCCAACCTTTGCAACTTTAAGTCTGAAGGACTTCAGCTCCCAGAATGAACTGAAGTCCTTCAGACTTAAAGTTGCAAAGGTTGGAGACCCCTGGCCCAGGCCCTGACACTGACAGCTTTGCTGGCTGGAGAATTCTGGGAGCTGAAGTCCTTCAGACTTAAAGTTGCAAAGGTTGGAGACCCCTGGCCCAGGCCCTGACACTGACAGCTTTGCTGGCTGGAGAAGTCTGGGAGCTGAAGTCCTTCAGACTTAAAGTTGCAAAGGTTGGAGACCCCTGTGTTAATCCCAACGTTGGTTTTTCCCTCCCCCCTCCTTTCTCCCCCCTCCCCCCATCTCAGCTCCTCTCCGGACCACTTTATGGATCAAACGCAAATCAACCAGCTGCGCACTGGCTCAAAGTGGGTGAGGTGCATAGGATTTCCCGCAAAGCCACTTTGCGCTCGGCAGCCTGGCCCAAAAAACGAGGGCGCGGATCCAGAGGAAGTGGGGCGCTGGGGAGACCCCCGGGGACCCCCCTCCTCTGCGACCCCCCCTTTCTCCATCCCGCCCCCTTTTCCAGGTAACCTTACCTTTGGGAGGGGAGGTTGGGGATGGGTGGGCTGGCTGGCTTAGCCCCTTGGAGGGAGCGGCCCGTCGGGGGACCCACTGGAAGGGGCGCGGGGCTGCCCTCCTCTTCCTCCTTCTCCCTTACGACCTGGCGGCCCCTCTCCGCGGGACTACAACACCCATCGTCCCGACAAAGACGAGCCAACCCGACTGGAAGGGGCGGATTGAGTAGTAACACCCGACGGGTTGCTTCCCTCTGTCCGGCTGCGCGGGGAGGGAGGTCCGAGAGGGTGTGAAGGCGGGCCGGGGAGGGGATGCTGGGGGTCGCTTAGATGGGAGCCCCCCCCCTCCCTCAATCCCAGCCCACCGACCCCAAACAGACGGTGCCGGTTTATGGGAGGGGAGAGGAAGGCAGGAAAGAAGGCAGAGCTGAGGGCTTGCAAGGATCGCGCCGGGAGCGAGGGAGGGGCAGCCGAGACCCCCGCCCCGTCCCTCAATTCTATCTGCCCACCTCCCCCAAAACAGACGGTGCCTGCCTAGGGGAGCGGAGGGGAGCGGAGGGGAAGGCAGGAAAGAGGAAAGGGCGGAGGGCTTGCCTGGATCGGGCCAGGAGCGAGGAAGGGGTAACCGAGACCCCCGCCCCGTCCCTCAAATCCACCACCCACCTACACCGCAAAAAACCCCAGACGATGCCGGAGGATGGGACGGGGAAGGCAGGAAAGAGGAAAGGGCGGTGGGCTTCCAAGGATGGGACCCTGGAGCGAAGGAGGGGGGCAGCCGGGGGTCCCAGATGGAGACCCCCTCCCCGTTTCTCAATTCCACCGCCCCCTCCCCGAAACAGACTTTGACGGTTTATGGGACGGGACGGGAAGGCAGGAAAGAGGAAAAGGCAGCTGGTCACAGAGGATCGGAAAAAGAGCGAGGGTGGGGGGCAGCCGAGACCCCCGCCGAGATCCCCTCCCCCTTCCCTAATTCCACCCCCCCACCCCCGAAAAACCCACACTTTGCCGGCTTATGGGGTGGGACGGGAAGGCAGGAAAGGGCGGTGGGCTTCCAAGGATGGGACCGGGGGCAAAAGAGGGGGGGACAGCCAGGATCCCAGATGGAGACCCCCGCCCCTCCCTCAATTCCACTCCCCCCCAATCCTAACAACCCCCCCCCCCCAAAACGGACGCTGCCGGTATATGAGACGGGACGGGAAGGCAGGGAAGAGGAAAGGGCGGGGGGTTTCAAGGGTGGGACCGGGAGCGAGGGAGGGGCACCCAGATGG
The DNA here is from genome assembly GCA_039707465.1 of Rhabdophis nuchalis. Lineage (NCBI taxonomy): Eukaryota > Metazoa > Chordata > Lepidosauria > Squamata > Natricidae > Rhabdophis > Rhabdophis nuchalis. Next base: position 121,941,186 of record CM077648.1, read on the forward strand.
AGACCCCCGCCCCTCCCTCAATTCCACCCCCCCCCCCAACCTTAACACTCCTCCCCCAAAAACAGACGCTGCCGGTTTAAGGCAGGGCAGGAAAGAGGAAAGGGCGGGGGTTTCAAGGATGGGACCGGGGGCGAAGAAGGGGGGGGTGCAGCCAGGGTCCCAGATGGAGACCCCCGCCCCTCCCTCAATTCCAACCTCCCCCAACCTTAACTCCCCCTCCCCGCAAAAATCAGACGCTGCCGCTTTATGGGACGGGGGGAGGCAGGACAGAGGAAAGGGCGGGGGGCTAGGAGGGGGGCCACGGGGCCCCAGAAGGAGACCCCCGCCCACCTGCCCGGACTTACCCGCTCAACCAGGAGCCTGGCGGACCGCCTCCGCCTCCTCGGCCGCTTCTGCCCCGGGGAGAGCCGGCGGCCGGGGTCCGCTCCGAGGGCGCCGGGGCTGGAGCGGGCAGGGTCTCCGGGGAGTCCAAGCCAGCCGCCCCTCACCTGATCGGCGGGGCCAGCCGGGGCCGCCGGAGCTTCCGCAGGGAGGAGCCCCGCCGCACCGCCCCCGACGGCGGGCCAGCAGGTGCCTCCCTTCCGGGCCGGGCGTTGCCGCCGTGGCAAGCGGAGCGCAGCTGGAGAGACCGGCCCGCCGCTCCGGGACGCCGACGGGGCTGAAGGGAGGGGCGGCCGCTGGGGCTGCGCAGCCGGGACGCCGCGCCTCGGAACCCCGGTCGGCAGAGGGTCCCGCGGAGGAGGAGGAGGAAAAGAAACGAGTGCCTTAGATCGGGGTCTGAAGAGTTTCTCTCAAGTTGGCAACTTTGAGAGGGGTGGGCTTCAGCTCCCAGAACCCCCAGTCAGCAGGCTTTAAGAGGGGTGGGCTTCAGCTTCTAGAATCCCCAGTCAGCAGGCTTTAAGAGGGGTGGGCTTCAGCTCCCCGAATCCCCCAACCAGCAGGCTTTAAGAGGGATGGGCTTCAGCTCCCAGAACCCCCCAACCAGCAGGCTTTAAGAGGGATGGGCTTCAGCTCCCAGAACCCCCCAGTCAGCTGGCTTTAAGAGGGGTGGGCTTCAGCTCCCAGAACCCCCACCAGAAGGCTTTAAGAGGGATGGGCTTCAGCTCCCAGAACCCCCCAACCAGCAGGCTTTAAGAGGGATGGGCTTCAGCTCCCAGAACCCCCCAGTCAGCTGGCTTTAAGAGGGGTGGGCTTCAGCTTTCAGAACCCCCCACCAGAAGGCTTTAAGAGGGGTGGGCTTCAGCTCCCAGAACCCCCAACCAGCAGGCTTTAAGAGGGGTGGGCTTCAGCTCCCAGAACCCCCAGTCAGCTGGCTTTAAGAGGGGTGGGCTTCAGCTTTCAGAACCCCCACCAGAAGGCTTAAGAGGGGTGGGCTTCAGCTTCTAGAATCACCCAGTCAGCAGGCTTTAAGAGGGGTGGGCTTCAGCTTTCAGAACCCCCCACCAGAAGGCTTTAAGAGGGGTGGGCTTCAGCTTCTAGAATCACCCAGTCAGCAGGCTTTAAGAGGGGTGGGCTTCAACGCCCAGAATCCCCCAGCCGGCAGCCTTTAAGAGGGTGGGCTTCAGCTCCCAGAATCCCCCAACCAGCAGGCTTTAAGAGGGGTGGGCTTCAGCTCCCAGAACCCCCCAGTCAGCTGGCTTTAAGAGGGGTGGGCTTCAAGCTTCTAGAATCACCCAGTCAGCAGGCTTTAAGAGGGGTGGGCTTCAGCTTTCAGAACCCCCCAGCCAGAAGGCTTTAAGAGGGGTGGGCTTCAGCTTCTAGAATCACCCAGTCAGCAGGCTTAAGAGGGGTGGCTTCAGCTTCTAGAATCCCCCAGTCAGCAGGCTTTAAGAGGGGTGGGCTTCAGCTTTCAGAACCCCCCAGCCAGAAGGCTTTAAGAGGGGTGGGCTTCAGCTTCTAGAATCCCCCAGTCAGCAGGCTTTAAGAGGGGTGGGCTTCAGCTCCCAGAACCCCCCAGTCAGCAGGCTTTAAGAGGGATGGGCTTCAGCTCCCAGAACCCCCAGTCAGCAGGTTTTAAGAGGGGTGGGCTTCCAGCTTCTAGAATCCCCAGTCAGCAGGCTTTAAGAGGGTGGGCTTCAGCTCCCAGAACCCCCCAGTCAGCAGGCTTTAAGAGGGGTGGGCTTCAGCTTCTAGAATCCCCCAGGCCGGCATGCTTTAAGAGGGGTGGGCTTCAATGCCTAGAATCCCCCAGCCGGCAGGCTTTAAGAGGGGTGGGCTTCAACGCCCAGAACCCCCCAGTCAGCAGGCTTTAAGAGGGGTGGGCTTCAGCTTCCAGAATCCCCCAACCAGCATGCTTTAAGAGGGGTGGGCTTTAGCTTCCAGAATCCCCCAGCCGGCAGGCTTTAAGAGGGGTGGCTTCAGCTCCTAGAACCCCCAGCCGGCAGCCTTTAAGAGGGGTGGGGCTTCAGCTTCTAGAATCCCCCAACCAGCATGCTTTAAGAGGGGTGGGCTTCAGCTTCCAGAATCCCCCAACCAGCATGCTTTAAGAGGGGTGGGCTTCAGCTTCCAGAATCCCCCAACAGCATGCTTTAAGAGGGGTGGGCTTCAGCTTCCAGAATCCCCAGCCGACAGGCTTTAAGAGGGGTAGGCTTCAGCTCCTAGAACCCCCCAGCCGGCAGGCTTTAAGAGGGTGGGCTTCAGCTCCTAGAACCCCCCAGCCGGCAGCCTTTAAGAGGGGTGGGCTTCAGCTTCTAGAATCCCCCAACCAGCATGCTTTAAGAGGGGTGGGCTTCAGCTTCCAGAATCCCCCAACCAGCATGCTTTAAGAGGGGTGGGCTTCAGCTCCCAGAACCCCCCAGTCAGCAGGCTTTAAGAGGGGTGGGCTTCAGCTCCCAGAATCCCCAACAGCAGGCTTTAAGAGGGGTGGGCTTCAGCTCCCAGAACCCCCCAGTCAGCAGGCTTTAAGAGGGGTGGGCTTCAGCTTCTAGAATCACCCATCAGCAGGCTTTAAGAGGGTGGGCTTCAGCTTTCAGAACCCCCCAGCCAGAAGGCTTTAAGAGGGGTGGGCTTCAGCTTCTAGAATCACCCAGTCAGCAGGCTTTAAGAGGGGTGGGCTTCAGCTTCTAGAATCCCCCAGTCAGCAGGCTTTAAGGAGGGGTGGGCTTCAGCTTTCAGAACCCCCCAGCCAGAAGGCTTTAAGAGGGGTGGGCTTCAGCTTCTAGAATCCCCCAGTCAGCAGGCTTTAAGAGGGGTGGGCTTCAGCTCCCAGAACCCCCCAGTCAGCAGGCTTTAAGAGGGGTGGGCTTCAGCTCCCAGAATCCCCCAACCAGCAGGCTTTAAGAGGGGTGGGCTTCAGCTCCCAGAACCCCCCAGTCAGCAGGCTTTAAGAGGGGTGGGCTTCAGCTCCAGAATCCCCCAGTCAGCAGGCTTTAAGAGGGGTGGGCTTCAGCTCCCAGAATCCCCCAGTCAGCAGGTTTTAAGAGGGGTGGGCTTCAGCTTCTAGAATCCCCCAGTCAGCAGGCTTTAAGAGGGGTGGGCTTCAGCTCCCAGAACCCCCCAGTCAGCAGGCTTTAAGAGGGATGGGCTTCAGCTCCCAGAACCCCCCAGTCAGCAGGTTTTAAGAGGGGTGGGCTTCAGCTTCTAGAATCCCCAGTCAGCAGGCTTTAAGAGGGGTGGGCTTCAGCTCCCAGAACCCCCCAGTCAGCAGGCTTTAAGAGGGGTGGGCTTCAGCTTCTAGAATCCCCCAGCCGGCATGCTTTAAGAGGGGTGGGCTTCAATGCCTAGAATCCCCCAGCCGGCAGGCTTTAAGAGGGGTGGGCTTCAACGCCCAGAACCCCCCAGTCAGCAGGCTTTAAGAGGGGTGGGCTTCAGCTTCCAGAATCCCCAACCAGCATGCTTTAAGAGGGGTGGGCTTTAGCTTCCAGAATCCCCCAGCCGGCAGCTTTAAGAGGGGTGGGCTTCAGCTCCTAGAACCCCCAGCCGGCAGGCTTTAAGAGGGGTGGGCTTCAGCTTCTAGAATCCCCCAACCAGCATGCTTTAAGAGGGGTGGGCTTCAGCTTCCAGAATCCCCCAACCAGCATGCTTTAAGAGGGGTGGGCTTCAGCTTCCAGAAGCCCCCAACCAGCATGCTTTAAGAGGGGTGGGCTTCAGCTTCCAGAATCCCCCAGCCGGCAGGCTTTAAGAGGGGTAGGCTTCAGTTCCTAGAACCCCCCAGCCGGCAGGCTTTAAGAGGGGTGGGCTTCAGCTCCTAGAACCCCCCAGCCGGCAGCCTTTAAGAGGGGTTGGGCTTCAGCTTCTAGAATCCCCCAACCAGCATGCTTTAGAGGGTGGGCTTCAGCTTCCAGAATCCCCCAACCAGCATGCTTTAAGAGGGGTGGGCTTCAGCTTCCAGAATCCCCCAGCCGGCAGGCTTTAAGAGGGGTAGGCTTCAGCTCCTAGAACCCCCCAGCCGGCAGGCTTTAAGAGGGGTGGGCTTCAGCTTCAGAATCCCCCAGCCGGCATGCTTTAAGAGGGGTGGGCTTCAACGCCCAGAATCCCCCAGCCGGCAGCCTTTAAGAGGGGTGGGCTTCAACGCCCAGAATCCCCCAAGCAGCATGCTTTAAGAGGGGTGGGCTTCCACTCCCAGAATCCCCCAACCAGCATGCTTTAAGAGGGGTGGGCTTCCACTCCCAGAATCCCCCAGTCAGCAGGCTTTAAGAGGGGTGGGCTTCAGCTCCTAGAACCCCCCAGCCGGCAGCCTTTAAGAGGGGTGTGCTTCAGCTTCTAGAATCCCCCAACCAGCATGCTTTAAGAGGGGTGGGCCTTCAGCTTCCAGAATCCCCCCAACCAGCATGCTTTAAGAGGGGTGGGCTTCAGCTTCCAGAATCCCCAGCCGGCAGGCTTTAAGAGGGGTAGGCTTCAGCTCCTAGAACCCCCCAGCCGGCAGGCTTTAAGAGGGTGGGCTTCAGCTTCTAGAATCCCCCAGCCGGCATGCTTTAAGAGGGGTGGGCTTCAACGCCCAGAATCCCCCAGCCGGCAGCCTTTAGAGGGGTGGGCTTCAACGCCCAGAATCCCCCAACCAGCATGCTTTAAGAGGGGTGGGCTTCAGCTTCCAGAATCCCCCAACCAGCATGCTTTAAGAGGGTGGGCTTCAGCTCCCAGAACCCCCCAGTCAGCAGGCTTAAGAGGGGTGGGCTTCAGCTCCCAGAATCCCCCAACCAGCAGGCTTAAGAGGGGTGGGCTTCAGCTCCCAGAACCCCCAGTCAGCTGGCTTTAAGAGGGGTGGGCTTCAGCTTCTAGAATCACCCATCAGCAGGCTTTAAGAGGGGTGGGCGTTCAATGCCTAGAATCCCCCAGCCGGCAGGCTTTAGAGGGGTGGGCTTCAGCTCCCAGAATCCCCCAACCAGCAGGCTTTAAGAGGGGTGGGCTTCAGCTCCCAGAACCCCCCAGTCAGCTGGCTTTAAGAGGGGTGGGCTTCAGCTTCTAGAATCCCCCAGCCGGCATGCTTAAGAGGGGTGGGCTTCAATGCCTAGAATCCCCCAGCCGCAGGCTTTAAGAGGGGTGGGCTTCAACGCCCAGAACCCCCAGTCAGCAGGCTTTAAGAGGGGTGGGCTTCAGCTTCCAGAATCCCCCAACAGCATGCTTTAAGAGGGGTGGGCTTTAGCTTCCAGAATCCCCCAGCCGGCAGGCTTTAAGAGGGGTGGGGCTTCAGCTCCTAGAACCCCCCAGGCCGGCAGCCTTTAAGAGGGGAGGCTTCAGCTTCTAGAATCCCCCAACCAGCATGCTTTAAGAGGGGTGGGCTTCAGCTTCCAGAATCCCCCAACCAGCATGCTTTAAGAGGGGTGGGCTTCAGCTTCCAGAATCCCCCAGCCGGCAGGCTTTAAGAGGGGTAGGCTTCAGCTCCTAGAACCCCCCAGCCGGCAGGCTTTAAGAGGGGTGGGCTTCAGCTTCTAGATCCCCCAGCCGGCATGCTTTAAGAGGGGTGGGCTTCAACGCCCAGAATCCCCCAGCCGGCAGCCTTTAAGAGGGGTGGGCTTCAACGCCCAGAATCCCCCAACCAGCATGCTTTAAGAGGGGTGGGCTTCAGCTTCCAGAATCCCCCAACCAGCATGCTTTAAGAGGGGTGGGCTTCAGCTCCCAGAACCCCCAGTCAGCAGGCTTTAAGAGGGGTGGGCTTCAGCTCCCAGAATCCCCCAACCAGCAGGCTTTAAGAGGGGTGGGCTTCAGCTCCCAGAACCCCCCAGTCAGCTGGCTTTAAGAGGGGTGGGCTTCAGCTTCTAGAATCACCCAGTCAGCAGGCTTTAAGAGGGGTGGCTTCAATGCCTAGAATCCCCCAGCCGGCAGGCTTTAAGAGGGGTGGGCTTCAGCTCCCAGAATCCCCCAACCACAGGCTTTAAGAGGGGTGGGCTTCAGCTCCCAGAACCCCCCAGTCAGCTGGCTTTAAGAGGGGTGGGCTTCAGCTTCTAGAATCCCCCAGCCGGCATGCTTTAAGAGGGGTGGGCTTCAATGCCTAGAATCCCCCAGCCGGCAGGCTTTAAGAGGGGTGGCTTCAACGCCCAGAACCCCCCAGTCAGCAGGCTTTAAGAGGGGTGGGCTTCAGCCTTCCAGAATCCCCCAACCAGCATGCTTTAAGAGGGGTGGGCTTTAGCTTCCAGAATCCCCCAGCCGGCAGGCTTTAAGAGGGGTGGGCTTCAGCTCCTAGAACCCCCCAGCCGGCAGCCTTTAAGAGGGGAAGGGCTTCAGCTTCTAGAATCCCCCAACCAGCATGCTTTAAGAGGGGTGGGCTTCAGCTTCCAGAATCCCCCAACCAGCATGCTTTAAGAGGGGTGGGCTTCAGCTTCCAGAATCCCCCAACCAGCATGCTTTAAGAGGGTGGGCTTCAGCTTCCAGAATCCCCCAGCCGGCAGGCTTTAAGAGGGGTAGGCTTCAGCTCCTAGAACCCCCCAGCCGGCAGGCTTTAAGAGGGGTGGCTTCAGCTCCTAGAACCCCCCAGCCGGCAGGCTTTAAGAGGGTGGGCTTCAGCTCCCAGAACCCCCCAGTCAGCTGGCTTTAAGAGGGGTGGCTTCAGCATCTAGAATCACCCAGTCAGCAGGCTTTAAGAGGGGTGGGCTTCAATGCCCAGAATCCCCCAACCAGCATGCTTTAAGAGGGGTGGGCTTCAGCTCCCAGAATCCCCCAACCAGCAGGCTTGTAAGAGGGGTGGGCTTCAGCTCCCAGAACCCCCCAGTCAGCTGGCTTTAAGAGGGGTGGCTTCAGCTTCTAGAATCCCCCAGCCGGCATGCTTTAAGAGGGGTGGCTTCATTGCCTAGAATCCCCCAGCCTGCAGGCTTTAAGAGGGGGTGGGCTTCAACGCCCAGAACCCCCCAGTCAGCTGGCTTTAAGAGGGGTGGGCTTCAGCTTCCAGAATCCCCCAACCAGCATGCTTTAAGAGGGGTGGCTTAGCTTCCAGAATCCCCCAGCCGGCAGGCTTTAAGAGGGGTGGGCTTCAGCTCCTAGAACCCCCCAGCCGCAGCCTTTAAGAGGGGAGGGCTTCAGCTTCTAGAATCCCCCAACCAGCATGCTTTAAGAGGGTGGGGCTTCAGCTTCCAGAATCCCCCCAACCAGCATGCTTTAAGAGGGGTGGGCTCAGCTCCAGAATCCCCAACCAGCATGCTTTAAGAGGGGTGGGCTTCAGCTTCCAGAATCCCCCAGCCGGCAGGCTTTAAGAGGGGTAGGCTTCAGCTCCTAGAACCCCCCAGCCGGCAGGCTTTAAGAGGGGTGGGCTTCAGCTCCTAGAACCCCCCAGCCGGCAGGCTTTAAGAGGGGTGGGCTTCAGGCTTCTAGAATCCCCCAGCGGGCATGCTTTAAGAGGGGTGGGCTTCAACGCCCAGAATCCCCCAGCGCAGCCTTTAAGAGGGGTGGGCTTCAACGCCCAGAATCCCCCAAGCAGCATGCTTTAAGAGGGGTGGGCTTCCACTCCCAGAATCCCCCAACCAGCATGCTTTAAGAGGGGTGGGCTTCCACTCCCAGATCCCCCAACCACCCTTGGTGTCCATCTAAAAGTTGCCAGTCTTGAGTGACATTTCTCCAGGCGCTTGGCAGTGACTTCAAAAGCTGCTCTGAGATGCCAACGGGGGGGGGGGGGGGGGGGGGGGGGGGGGGGAGACCTTTCTTACTTTTACAAGGAAGGCCGGATGGCAAATATGCTTAACCCTCCTCCCTCCTCCTCTCCCCCCCCCAACAGCCCTGTGAGGGTGGGCTGGGCTGAGAGGGAGGGGCTGGCCCAATCACCCAGCCAGCTTTCATGCCAAAGGCGGGACTAGAACTCCCCGTCTCCTGGTGATTGGCCCAAAGTCACCCAGTCGGCTTTCTTGCCAAAGGCAGAACTAGAACTCACAACTCTGAGGTTTCTGGCCTTCACCGCTAGACCTAATTTTATCCTTTTTCACTCGGAGGGAACAAATCGGTCCCTACAAAGCAGAGCAGAAGCAATAAAATGACCCAGAGAAGAAAAATGGAAAAAACAAATCTGGCTTTTTAATCAAGGAGAGCGTGGCACCGATCCATTTGAATCCCTATTTGGAAGGAGGCCTGGAAGCCGCTTGGGAGAAAAAACGGCAGATCCCTCGCCCATTCTGGAACTGAAGGAAAGATTGACACAGGGTGATGGGTGGGGGGGTGGGGGGGATGAGGACAGATGCTTGACCCACATTTAGGGTGGGACTAAATTGTTATGAACAGTTTTATTATGAGCCACGGTGGTGCACTGCAATGGTTCGAATGCAGTATTGCAGGCTACTTCTGCTGACTGCCGGCTGCCAGCAGTTCGAGTCTCACCGGGCTCAGGGTTGACTCAGCCTTCTGTCCTTCTCAGGTCGTAAAACGAGGACTCGGATTGTTGGGGGCAATATGCTGACTCTGTAAACTGCTTAGAGAGGATGTGAAGCAATGTGAAGCGGTATATAAGTCTAAGTACTATTGCTATTTCCTTCCTTTCTTCCTCCCTCCCTCTCTCCTTCCTTTCTCCATCCCTCCTTCCTTCCCTCCGTCCCTCCTTCCTTCCTCCGTCCCTCCTTCCTTCCTTCCTTCCCTCCCTTCCTCTTCCTCCCTCCCTCCCTCCCTCCCTCCTTCTCCCTCCCCTCCTCCTTCCCTCCTTCCTTCCTCCGTCCCTCCTTCCTTCCTTTCTCCGTCCCTCCTTCCTTCCCTCCATCCCTCCTCCCTCCCTCCCTCTTCTCCATCCCTCCTTCCTTCCCTCTGTCCCTCCCTCCTTCCCTCCGTCCCTCCTTCCTTCCTCCGTCCCTCCTTCTTTCTTTTCTCCCTCCCTCCTTCCTTCCCTCCATTCCTCCCTCCCTCCCTCCCTCCCTCCCTTCTTCCTTCCTTTCTCCCTCCCTCCTTTCTCCCCTCCCTCCCTCCTTCCCCTCCGTCCCTTCCTTCCTTCCTCCCTCCCTCCTTCCTTCCTCCCTCCCTCCTTCCTTTCTCCCTCCCTCCTCCCTCCATCCCTTCCTTCCTTCCTCCCTCCCTCCATCCCTATTGGTGCCACAGTGGTTCGAATGCACTATTGCAGGCTAATTCTGCCAACTGTCACCAGTTCGATTCTCACTGGCTCAAAGTTGACTCAGCCTTCCGTCCTTCCGAGGTGGGTAAAACAAGGACCCTGATGGTTGGGGGGGGGGGGGGCAAGAGGCTGACGAGGGCATAAAGCACTATGAAGCAGCATATCAATTTAAGTGCTATTGCTATAATCCAAACCCTGATCCTAAACCCCCCCCCCCGCCCCAGGATTCCTTCTCTGAGTGAGGGGTGGTCTAGATGGCCTCTGGGCTCCCTTCCCATTTTAGCCATGGGAAGCAACGACAGCTGGTCCTCCCCTCGGGACCTCAGCTGAGCCCAACGTTTCAGGGGCTCAGCGAGACAGTGAAGTGAATTTTATGACCTTCCTCGCAGCAGTGGTTAAGCGAGGACCACGGTCGTTAAGTGAATCTGGATCCCCGTTCGGCTTTGCTCGTCACCAAAGGGGGATCACGTGACACCCCCCCCCCCCGGGACACACTGCAACCATCATAAATACCTGCCAGCGGTCAAGCGTCCGAATTTTAGATCGTGCGACCCTGGGGAATGTTGCAATGGCCGTTAAGTGTGAACTTAACTTGCTTCAGGGCTGTTGCAACTTGGGACGGTCACTGAACGAGGACTGGCTGCAAAAGAGAAGGGGGACTATCGGGGAATTCTCATTCTCAAGGGGAAAGCCCTGGTAGGGAAATGCCAACCTTCACCCTTGGCTAGTCTCCCGGGATGAGGTTGGCACGGAAGGGGAGCGTGGGTGTATATTTCCACCCCCAAGATCACCACTTCCTGGGCGTGATTAAACCGGTTGCTCTTTGGAACTTCCTTCTCACCTTTGCCTGCGTTTGCCTACTTCTTTTTCATAATAATAATAATAATAATGATAATCATCTTTATTGCCATTGTACTAAAATTGCAATGAAATTGGTTTTAACTTCACTGGTGCAAAATTATAACAGAAACAAAGAAGAGAGAAAGGAAAAAAGAAAAAACGAGCCTGTGCATGGAGGGATTGCGGTTGAATTTAAAAGTCTCATAGATAAACATTAAAAACACCACACAGTGCGACAATTTCTGGCGTATATCAGGGGTTCCCAAACTTGGCAACTTGAAGACTTGTGGACTTCAACTCCAGCAGAGCTGGCTGGAGAATTCTGGGAGTTGAAGTCCACAAGTCTTCAATACAATACAATAGCAGAGTTGGAAGGGACCTTGTAGGTCTTCTAGTCCAACCCCCTGCGTGGGCAGGAACCTTATACCATTTCAGACAAATGGCTATCTAACATCTTTTTAAAGACTTCCAGGGTTGGGGCATTCACAACTTCTGGAGGCAAGCTGTTCCAGAGGTTAATTGTTCTCACTGTCAGGAAATTCCTCCTTAGTTCTAAGTTGCTTCTCTCCTTGGTTAGTTTCCACCCATTGCTTCTTGTCCTGCCCCCAGGTGCCTTGGAGAATAGTTTGACTCCCTCTTCTTTGTGGCACCCTCTGAGATATCGGAAGACTGCTATCATGTCTCCCCTGGTCCTTCTCTTCATCAAACTAGACATACCCAGCTCCTGCAACGGTTCTTCATATGTTTTAGTCTCCAGTTCCCTAATCATCTTGGTTGCTCTTCTCTGCACTCTTTCCAGAGTCTCCACGTCTTTTCTACATCGTGGCGACCAAAACTGTATGCAGTATTCCAAGTGTGGCCTTACCAAGGCACTATACAGTGGCATTAACACTTCACGTGATCTAGATTCTATCCCTCTGTTTATGCAGCCTAGAACTGTGTTGGCTTTTTTGGCAGCTGCTGCACATGGCTGGCTCATATTTCAATGGTTGTCCACTAGGATTGCCAAGTTTGCCAAGTTTGGGAACCCCTGACGTATATGAATCAATATAAATCTATCTCTATTGGCTTCTGCTTATATTATTGTAGACTGTCAGAAATGAGTTGTTTTTCAATCTTTTATCAAAGTTGGGGGAAATGGTACGAATGGATAGAGGTAAAAAGATTACTGGATAAGCGATAGGGAAAAATATACAGTGCAGATATGTAAATAGCAAATAAACTAAATATATGGAGCAGCAACAGCTATAAAGAACTAACGATTAATAAATTAATAAATGTAAGATATCGATAAACAGAAATAACTGGAAATGTAGTAAGAGGATATATGGTGTTACTTTGTAACTGTATTTCTGTTCTTTTTTTCTGTTATTAGTTTATAATAAAAATAAAAATAACTTTTTTTAAAAGAAATTAGTTGTTTTCTAGCCTAGCAAATTGGAACCTTCATACTGGACTGCAAATGTTATCTCATTGCTGCGTCTCGCTTCTATTCTTGGCTTCAAAGCTAGGCACGTTCTTGAAAACCTAGAAGAAACTGTTACACAGGGATATCAGGCCCCCTAGATAAGGGTGGAAAAAAATGGAGCCCGTTTTGTCCTGGCAGCCCCCGAATCGGTGGGTTGAATTGGAAAACGGAAAAAAAAAAGAGAACAACACAACATTAGTGCAAGGGAAACGCACAGCGTTGTATAAATTGGTAAATAAATCACTGCCAGGGACTTTGGGTGCCTGGCCCTTTAAGGGCTGGCCACGCCTTCCCTTCCTCCCACGCTGCTCCGCCCTTCATGCGACTACTTGCATGCAGCAATCCCTACTGGCCAGTGAGATTTGAGTGAGGAGAGGTCCACCAATCAGAAAGCTAATAGCGAATGGGCTAGAACCCTCCTGCTCTGTGTTCCGCCCTGCCTGGCCCATAGAGATAGAAAAATGAAGAGTGGCAACGTGATGCTGCCATTCCTATTGGGAATACAGAATTCTAGGCATGGTCTGAGCAGGATTGGAGGCAGCCCATAAACCTTGGCCCATGTTTCAGTCAGTGGTTTGGCAGGACACCCAGATCTTTCTCATCCCAAGCCAGGTTCCACCAGTCTTCTGGCTGTAACAGCAACAGAGTTGGAAGGGTCCCCTGGAAGTCATCTAGACCAACCCCATACTCGGGCAGGAGACCTATGCTATTTCTGATAAATGGCTATCTGGTCTCCTTTTTAAAAGCCTCCAGTGATGGAGCACCTATTTGTTGTTATATTATTAATATTGTGATGAATGTAACTATATAGTAATATAATTACAATAATACATAATCAATTCATCTTCAAATTCTCTCCACATTAACATTTGTTAGAAGTTAGAAGAATTAATCAGTGGAACAACTTAACCTCCAGAAGTTGTGAATGCCCCAACACTGGAAGAAATCATCTTTATTAATATAAATATAAAAGTTAAACATTTAACACGTATAGGGTGGGGGTATTGGAGAGGACGTACGATAAAGAGGGGGGGAGAGGGGGAGGGATGGGGATAGGAGAGACAAACCGGGGGCATATCTACTCCCCTGATTTAAAGAGTTTGTTTGTCCCAGTCTAACATCAATTGTTATTTATAATCATATTTGGATGCTTACATTTGAATCTATAACATTATCTTAAATATAGTATAGTCTTATAACTCCTTATATCTGTTTCGCTGTTATTCTATCTAGTTGGTTTCTTTGTTATCCGTCATTCTCTTACCATACCATCTGTACCATTTCTCCCAGGATTGGGCATAGATTGAGGTTGACTTGTCCTTTAAGATATACGTTAATTTATCTGATTCCGCACAGCTGAAGATTTTAGATATAATTAAGCTTTCAGTTGGTGGGTTGTTATTTTTCCACTGCTGTGCAATGGCCATTCTGGTCGCTGTTGTGATGTGTGTAAAGAGGTACCAGTCCTGATTTGGGATTTCTTGTGGTTTGATACCGAGCAAATATAGCTCGGGTTTAAGGGGAAAATTAGTGCCTGTTATTTCCATGAGCCAATTTTGTATTTTTTTCCAAAGTAGTACGGAAATTGGGCAGGTCCACCATTGGTGAAAAAATGTGCCCCTAGCTGTTTTGCATTTCCAACACCTGTCCGATGAGTTTGGGAACATGTGGGCAATTCTAGCTGGTGGTAAATACCATCTGTAAAGCATTTTGTATAAATTCTCCTTAAAGGAGGAGGACAGGGTCATTTTCATGGACTTATTCCAAATGGTTTGCCATTTTTCAAGATTGATGTTCTTACCTATATTCCTTCCCCAGGCGATCATAGTGCCTTTAATTATTTCTTCGCCTATGTACCTTTGTAGTAATAATTTATAAGTTTTAGAAATGAATTTGGTTGGTGAGTCCCATAGAACCTTATCTATATCTTGGTTTGTTGAGTATATTCCGGGTTCGTGTTTGTCTTTAGTAAATTTAGATACTGCCTGATTATATGGCCACCAGTCTATCTCCCAACCCCTTAGCTGTAAGTCTGTCCTTGTTCTAATATTGCCCCCTTCATCTATTAAGTCTCCGTATGTTATATTTCTCTTGGGATTATGGATGGTTGGGTAGGTTACAGCTTCAATTGGGGCTAGCCACCTTGGGATTTGAGTGTAAAATTGTTGCCTAATCTTTTGCCAAGTCGTAAAAAGGGTTGCCCTCGTATAGTGAATGGTAAAGCTTCGGGGTTGTCTATTGTTCCTGGGCCAGGAACACTGGAAGTTTTTAAGAAGATGTTGGATGGCCATTTTTGTCTGAAATGGTATAGGGTTTCCTGCCTAAGCAGGGGTTTGGACTAGAAGACCTCCAAGGACCCTTCCAGTTCTCTATTCTATGGGAGGGAGAGAGAGAGAGAGAAGGAGGGAGGGGGGTAAGGAAGGTAGGAAGGAAGGAAGGAAGGAAGGAAGGAAGGAAGGAAGGAAGGAAGGAAGGAAGGAAGGAAGGAAGGGGGGGATAAGCTATTCTCCAAAGCACTTGAGGGTAGAACAAGAAGCAATGGGTGGAAACTAATCAAGGAGAGAAGCAATCTGGAACTGAGGAGGAATTCCCTGACAGTGAGAACAATTAACCAGTGGAACTGCTTGCCTCCAGAAGTTGTGAATGCCCCAACACTGGAAGTCTTTAAGAAGATGTTGGACAACCCTTTGTCTGAAGTGGTAGAGGGTTTCCTGCCTAGGCAGAGGGTTGGACTAGAAGACCTCCAAGGTCCCTTCCAACTCTATTATTCTATTCTATTCTATTCTATTCTATTCTATTCCTGTTTCCTTTTTTTAATATCTCCTTTCTCACTTCTGTTTCTATTGCCTCACCATTGATAAAATACATCCCGCGTCAAAAAATATTTCAGTTGATCTCATTTTGTTAAACTAATGAAATTCCTGCAACTGTTCTTTGCATACTTCAGCCTCCAGCCCTTGAATCCTCTTCGTTGCTCTTCTCTGACCACTTTGCAGAGTCTCAACATCTTTCTTTTTTTTTAACATTGTGGTGACCCCAACTTAGTCGGCCTGAATCTGCCCCTTTGGCTCCGACGACGGAAACTGGATTAAGATCCAGGAAGCGAAACCGTCCACGCTGGGGGAGAGACGGAGGAAACGGAATTCTGAAGTAGAAGTAGAAGAGGAAGCGAAAGTTTCCGTGGAAATCCTTCAGGGTGAGCTTTGGCTTGAGCAGGACTGGAGATGGGAGGGCGGCTGGAAGGACCGTGGGTGTGCTAATGTTTATTTATTTGATTGTCATCCTGACTTTGTTATCTTTTTACCCAATACTCTTTCCTACTCCTTCCCTCCATCCTCCACGACAACAACAACCTTGTCAGGTGGGCTGGGCTGAAAGAGAGAGATTGTCCCAACTCGTTTTCATGGCTAAAGCAGGAGGTTGTGAGTTCTATCCTAGGTAGAGGCACATGTAGGATCTCCTGCTTGGGCAGGGGGTTGGACTAGATGACCTGGAAGGACCCTTCCAACTCTGTTCATCTGTTCCTTCCTTCCTTCCTTCCTTCCTTCCTTCCTTCCTTCCTTCCTTCCTTCCTTGGTAGAGGCAGATGTAGGGTCTCTTGCTTAGGCAAGGGGTTGGACTAGATGACCTGCAAGGTCCCTTCCAACTCTGTTAATCTGTTACTCCTTCCTTCCTTCCTTCCTTCCTTCCTTCCTTCCTTCCTTCCTTCCTTCCTTCTTTCCTTCCTTCCTTCCTAGGTAGAGGCAGATGGAGGGTCTTCTGCTTGGGCAGGGGGTTGGACTAGATGACCTGCAAGGTCCCTTCCAACTCTGTTAATCTGTTACTCCTTCCTTCCTTCCTTCCTTCCTTCCTTCCTTCCTTCCTTCCTTCCTTCCTTCCTTCCTTCCTTGGTAGAGGCAGATGTAGGGTCTCTTGCTTAGGCAAGGGGTTGGACTAGATGACCTGCAAGGTCCCTTCCAACTCTGTTAATCTGTTACTCCTTCCTTCCTTCCTTCCTTCCTTCCTTCCTTCTTTCCTTCCTTCCTTCCTAGGTAGAGGCAGATGGAGGGTCTTCTGCTTGGGCAGGGGGTTGGACTAGATGACCTTCAAGGTCCCTTCCAACTCTGTTAATCTGTTACTCCTTCCTTCCTTCCTTCCTTCCTTCCTTCCTTCCTTCCTTCCTTCCTTCCTTCCTTCCTTCCTTCCTTCCTTCCTTCCTAGGTAGAGGCAGATGGAGGGTCTTCTGCTTGGGCAGGGGATTGGACTAGATGACCTGGAAGATCCCTTCCAACTCTGTTCATCTGTTAGAACTCCCCGTCTCTTAGTGATTGGCCCAGAGTCACCCACACTGCTTTCATGTCTAAGGCGGGACTAGAACTCACTGTCTCCTGGTGATTGGCTCAAAGTCACCTAAATGGATTTCACACCTAAGGCGGGACTAGAACTCCCCGTCTCCTCGTGATTGGCCCAGAGTCACCCAGCCTGCTTTCATGTCTAAGGCGGGACTAGAACTCACAATCTCCTGGTGATTGGTCCAGACTCCAGAGTCACCCAACATGATTTCAAGTCTAACATGATACTAGAACTCACTGTCTCCTGGTGACTGGCCCTTAATTAATTACCTGTAGAGCAGTCTCTGCGCAACAGGGAGATGGGATGGCACATACATTTAATAGAATTTTTAAACGAGCAAGTATTTGCTTATTGAAACTAACAAGCAAAAGAAAAAAACAAAGAAAAAAATAAAGTACATGACACAAAAAAGGGATATTTCCCCACCCCAATATTAAGAAATATCTGAATGGGTTTTTAAAAAAAACTATCTGCTTAACAGATAGTTTACAAACACATTGTCCTTCCAACTTCTTAGATGTTCTACACGTTTAAAAATGTTTTATCCTCTTTTAATCCACATCTTTCTAAATCTTCCACTCCTTCAACCAGCATTTGTCATTTGGGTCTTTTTAGCAAAAAGTCTATGTAAGGTCCGGTATTTTTTTTTTAACGGAATAACAAGAGTTGGAAGGGACCTGGGAGGTCTTCTAGTCCAACCCCCTACTTAAGCAGGAGATCTTATACCATTTCAGACAAATGAGTTTTCCTTCCTTTTTTCCTCTCTTCCCTTTTGCCTTTTCTGTAAATTCTGAGATTGTCGCCACCTGTTTTGTCCTTCCTGGGGACTTCAGTGCTTTTCAATGGTTGCACATCAATCAATCACCCTCTCCCCATAGGGACTCGGGGCGGTGCACAGGAAGAATAAAAAACACAATAAATATATACAAACATTTCTTTAAAAAACAAATTAAACCTAAACCTGTGCTAAAATTCCCCATTAAAACTAAGCTATACTAAAAAACTTCCCAATAAAACCCCAGAGACAGAGAGACTATCCTAGGCCGGCCAGACAGAAAAGATGTGTTTTTAATTTAAGACGGAAGGAGCGGAGGTCTGTGGTCGTCCTAATGTCCGGGGGAAGGTCGTTCCAGAGGGCCGGGCCCGCCACAGAGAGAGCCCTTCCCCTGGGTGTCGCCCGCTGACACAGTCTAGTGGACGGCACCCGGAGAAGTCCCTCTCTGTGGGAGCGAATCGGCCGTGAGGATGTATGAGGCAGGATCAGATCCTGCATACAATAATCTGGCTGTGGTTGTGTTATACAAAATCAACCTGCCTTAATATTAGCTGCCTGTGGTACTAAGGTGGTACTAAGGCGAGTAATTTATCTAATTAGGGATGCTTCTTTATTAAATCTCTTTGGATGTCCATCTCACTGATGCAGCAATTCTGGATGCACATGAAATTGTTACTTGAAAGGCCAAATTTATGATGGAAGATGGATGGTTACAAGAATTGGGTCTGTCTAGTTTGATGAAAGGAAGGACCAGGGGAGACATGATAGCAACCTTCCAATATTTCAGAACCTGCCAAAAAGAAGAGGGAGTCAAGATATTCTCCAAAGCACCTGAGGGCAGGACAAGAAGCAATGGGTGGAAACTAACCAAGGAGAGAAGCAACCTGGAAATAAGGAGAAATTTCCACAATTAACCAGTGGAACAACTTGCCTCCAGAAATTGTAAATGCTCCATCGCTGGAAGTTTTAAAGAAGAGATTGGATAACCATTGGTCTGAACTGTTGTAGGGTTTTCTACTTGGGCAGGGGGTTGGACTAGAAGACCTCCAAGGTCCCTTCCACCTCTGTTATTGTTATTTCGTTATTCTGACGATGACCAAGGAATAACTAAGGTTGCCACCTCGACTGTAAAGTATGCAGACGACCAAGAGGAATAATTAGCAATTAGCAAAGGAAGCAAACCCCAAATATTTTAGTGCCTGAAACTATGAAGAAGGGGAAGTGGACGGAAGTCTTCTGCTGAAGCTGTGAAGTGGTTGACTGCACGCATTAAAAGGGAAAGTTTCAGGTTTCATTATGACTGGAGGGGCTAAAATATATGTCAGGAAGGAAGAAATTGGTGACAGCTAAGTGGCTGAGAAGGAAACCGGAAAGCCACAGGTTGGTGAATGTCCCAAATACGAGACACTCCAGGTGGAAATTGGGGAAGAAGGCACGGTCCGAGGGAACCGAGTTCCTGAGATTTGAATGGAGAAAGAGGAACGTAAAAGCATTAAATCAGGGGTCTCCAACCTTTGCAACTTTACGTCTGAAGGACTTCAGCTCCTAGAGTTCTCCAGCCAGCAAAGCTGTCAGTGTCAGGGCCTGGGCCAGGGGTCCCCAACCTTTGCAACTTTTAAGTCTGAAGGACTTCAGCTCCCAGACTTCTCCAGCCAGCAAAGCTGTCAGTGTCAGGGCCTGGGCCAGGGGTCCCCAACCTTTGCAACTTTAAGTCTGAAGGACTTCAGCTCCCAGACTTCTCCAGCCAGCAAAGCTGTTAGTGTCAGGGCCTGGGCCAGGGGTCTCCAGCCTTTGCAACGTTAAGTCTGAAGGACTTCAGCTCCCAGACTTCTCCAGCCAGCAAAGCTGTCAGGGTCAGGGCCTGGGCCAGGGGTCCCCAACCTTTGCAACTTTAAGTCTGAAGGACTTCAGCTTCTAGAGTTCTCCAGCCAGCAAAGCCTGGGAGCTGAAGTCCTTCAGACTTAAAGTTGCAAAGGTTGGAGACCCCTGCATTAAATCACTTAGTCCCTTTGGGGAAAGGGAGTGGTTTATAAATCCAAATAATAAATAAAATAAAAATAAATTCTGTGAAGATATCTACAGACCCCTCAACATCCTGGGCATAAATCGTTTCAACGCCTACCCTCAAAACAATGCTATAGAGCACTGCACCCCAGAACAACTAGACACAAGGACGGTTTTGTCACCCACATGCTATCCCTCTGCTAAACAATTAATTCCCAGGACAATATTTACTAAGACTGTATTACTATTCTTCTTCTCATCCTTCCCGTTACCTATCTCCTTTTCTACTTATGGCTACAACCTCGTTGCTTGTACCTTTACGATTTCTATTGTTTTACAGTATTTAGTTTGCTAGTATGATTTGATTGCTTATTTAGCCACCTATGACTATCACTAAGTGTTGTATCTTATGATTCTTGATGAATGTATTTTTATGTACACCGAGAGCTTATGCACCAAAGACAAATTCCTTGGGTGTCCAATCACACTAATAAAGAATTTTTATTTCTTTTTTTTGTATATAAATTTTTATTTTCAACATAAAAAACAAGTAAAAACATTCCATCATTTTCGGCTTTGTACAACGTGTCGTTCGGTCCTGAGTTTTTGTGCATCGGTCTTCACAATTACAAACATAATTATTAATTTTCCATCCAGTGTATGTATATAAAAGTCAGTCTTTTTCTATAATTATTCAACAAGTAAAAAAAAGGAAAAAATTCTCCATCTATTCTTGTTTTGTAGCATTATTCTCAATTGTCTTTAAAAAATACATTACTACTATAAAATACATAAACACCCATGATATTTTCTCTAGGTAGGACCAAGAGTTTATCCAAATTTTCCATTATATATATATATATCATTAATAATCTAGTTAATATACAAAATATCTTTCTAGAATAACATAATCTCAGTTTATTACGATATCTACCAATCATAACAATTGACCTATATCTAGCAATTCTTTTATATATTATGTCTCCTGATTTCTTTCGTCTAACCCAGGGGTCTCAACCTTTGCAACTTTAAGTCTGAAGGGCTTCAGCTCCCAGAATTCTCCAGCCAGCAAAGCTGAAGTCCTTCAGACTTAAAGTTGCAAAGGTTGGAGACCCCTGGCCCAGTCCCTGACACTGACAGCTTTGCTGGCTGGAGAAGTCTGGGAGCTGAAGTCCTTCAGACTTAAAGTTGCAAAGGTTGGAGACCCCTGGCCCAGTCCCTGACACTGACAGCTTTGCTGGCTGGAGAAGTCTGGGAGCTGAAGTCCTTCAGACTTAAAGTTGCAAAGGTTGGAGACCCCTGGCCCAGGCCCTGACACTGACAGCTTTGCTGGCTGGAGAAGTCTGGGAGCTGAAGTCCTTCAGACTTAAAGTTGCAAAGGTTGGAGACCCCTGGCCCAGGCCCTGACACTGACAGCTTTGCTGGCTGGAGAAGTCTGGGAGCTGAAGTCCTTCAGACTTAAAGTTGCAAAGGTTGGAGACCCCTGGTCTAACCATTGATAAAACAGATTCCATACTATATAAAATTGTTCATCCTCTTGTTCTCTAATTTCAAATGTCAGTTTACTCATTTCTGCTCATTTTTTTATTTCTTATTCTCATTCTATTTCTTATTCTATTCCTATTCTCTGTTTGCTGTTGTCCATGAGTTTCCTAGCCCCCACTTCTCTCTCAAGAGAGGGGGGCAGGGACCACCATCTACTGGGTGCTGATCCCCAGATTGGGTGCAGTTTGGGGATTTTTGAAAGGTAAAGGTTTCCCTTGCACATACGTGCTAGTCGTTCCCGACTCAAGGGGGCGGTGCTGCTCTTCGTTTCAAAGCCGAAGAGCCAGCGCTGTCCGAAGACGTCTCTGTGGTCATGGGGCCGGCATGGCTCAACCCCGAAGGCTCACAGAACGCAGTTCCCTTCCCACCAAAGGTGGCTCCTGTTTTTCTCCTTGCATTTTTTACGTGCTTTTAAACTGCTAGGTTGGCAGAAGCTGGGACAAATCACGGGAGCTCACTCCGTTAAGCGGCGCTGGGGAATCGAACCGCCGATCTTTCTGATCGAGAAGCTCAGCGTCCCAGCCACTGAGCCACTGTGTCCCTCCTGGGGATTTGTTACAGTTCCCTAATTTTTTTTTGTTAAAGGCACTCTTGAGGATATTGTGACAACCTTGCACAGACAGAGGGAATCATGCAATGCAGGGGTCTCCAACCTTTGCAACTTTAAGTCTGAAGGACTTCAGCTCCCAGAATTCTCCAGCCAGCAAAGCTGTCAGTGTCAGGGCCTGGGCCAGGGGTTCCCAACCTTTGCAACTTTAAGTCTGAAGGACTTCAGCTCCCAGAATTCTCCAGCCAGCAAAGCTGTCAGTGTCAGGGCCTGGGCCAGGGGTCTCCAACCTTTGCAACTTTAAGTCTGAAGGACTTCAGCTCCCAGAATTCTCCAGCCAGCAAAGCTGTCAGTGTCAGGGCCTGGGCCAGGGGTCCCCAACCTTTGCAACTTTAAGTCTGAAGGACTTCAGCTCCCAGAGTTCTCCAGCCAGCTTTGCTGGCTGGAGAAGTCTGGGAGCTGAAGTCCTTCAGACTTAAAGTTGCAAAGGTTGGGGACCCCTGATGTAATGTGCACAAGGGCGTCAGCGCACTGCAGGGTAGTCGTGCAACACACACCACAATGGAGACTGGGCTAGGGGATCTCAGCGCTCCTTCTCAAACAGGCGTTTGTTCACACTATGATGACCGGGTGACTTACGCAGCGCTTCCTCAGTCCAGAGTGTGAGTTACGAGTGTGACGCGCCACAAAACTATGCACAACCCACCCCAAACACACACAGCGTAATCCCTGCATTCCCTCCGCGCCGCTGCCACGGCGGCAACTGCGGGGCCGTGGCCGGCGAGCGCCCTTTTATACTCCACTCCGGGGAGGGGCGGGACCGTTGCTCCTCCGGCAGCCAATCGGAAGGGCTTGGGTGACGTCGACGCCCGCCGGCCCCGGCCCGGGCCGCCGTCACGTGGTCGCGGGCCGCCGCCGCCGCGCCTGCGCGGCTCCTCCCCCTTCTCCTCCGTCGTCTTCCCCCGGCGAGTTTTCGCCGCCGCTTCTCTCCGTCGTTGCCGCGGACGGTAAGCGGGACCGGGGGGTGGGTGGGGGGGGAGAGAGAGACGGGACGGGGCTGGATGCGGGATGGCTTCGTTGAGGCCGGGAGGGGCTCATCAAAAACAGCCTGGCGTTGAGGACGCAAATGGGGGGGGGGGGGAACTACACCTCCCATGCTCCCCAGCCGCGCCTGGCCGAGGCATATGGGCGTTGTAGTCCTCCCCCACCCCCCTTTCCGCTCCTCTTCCCAGATCGCTGGGGCAGCGCCTCCCTGCCTCCCAGCTCGCCAGCCTGGCCGGGCTCCAGCTGCGGAGCCAGGACTCCCGGCCCCATCATCCCCAGCGGGACGGGAGGAGGGGAGTTTCCCCCCCTCCCCCTGTTTGGGAAGGGGAGGGGGCCCCAGGGCGGGAAGCCAGAAGAGGCAGCCGGTGTGGTGGTGGTGGTGGGGTCGATGGGGGGAGGGGGGACTCCCCCCCATTTTGGGGGCGTGTCTTCGGGTGGGGGGGTCCTCCTTTGGGTCCGCTCAAGGTCAGGAGGGGGCTTCCTGAAGAGAGAGGGGGCCACCGTTGGGTGCCCAGCCTAGCAGCTGGGTCACATCTGGGAGGGGGTGTCTTTGGATGGGGAGGGGCTGATCTCCTTGGGAGGGGTCCTCCTTTGGGTCCACTCAAGGTTGGGGGGGTCCTGAAGAGAGAGCCTAGCAGCTGGAAGGGGTCACATCTGGGGGGGGGGTCTCTCTGGGGGGGGGACATGCCGGGAAGGGAGAGGGGGGGTTTCCCAGGAAGGCTGCTGACCCCCTGAATCCCAGGACAGCCTGAGCCCTGTTGGGGGAGGGGGTCAAAGGGGAGGGTCCCAGACAGCCTCTTGCATCCTCCCCAGCTGTGAGCAGCAAAGATCTGGCATTTGCCCCCTTTGGGGGTGAGGGGGGGTCTCCCTTTAGTGGAGGTTGGCCCTTTATTTGGGGGAGGGAGAGTGTGGGTTGCCCCAGTCCTTGCTTAGAGGAAGGCTACCCACCACTCCCGGTGGTCAGCCCAATTGTTTGGGGTGCAGAGCTTGTATTGTACAAATACGTGTAGGCCAGGGGGTGGAGTCTCCAAACATGGTCCCTTTAAGGCTTGTGGACTCCAACTCCCAGAATCCCCCAGCAAGCCAAGTTGGCCTGATTGTCCCTGTGGTCAGTGAAACTGGCTTGTGTCCAGTGGTTGTGGGTGAAGGGCTTCTGTTTGACAGCTGTGTGTTGGTCTACATCAGGGGGTCTCCAAAATTGGCCCCTTTAAGGCTTGTGGACTTCAACTCCCAGAATCCCCCAGGCAGCCATACTGGCCCAATTGTCCCTGCGGTCAGCCAGAACTGGTTTGTGCCCAGCTGTTCCGGGGACACAGCTTTAGTTTGACAGCTGTGTGTTTCTGTAGGTCAGGAGTCTCCAAAGTGGGCAACTTTAAGGCTTGTGGACTTCAATTCCCAGAATTCCATAGCTAGCTGAGGGAATTCTGGGAGTTGAAGTCCAGAATCCTTAAAGGGGCCGGGTTTGGAGTTCCTAATGTAAGTCATTGAGGTCTAGACTCACCAGGTATGAGGCCTTTCCCTAGTTCAGGGAAATGTCCAAACTTGGGAACTTTAAGACTTGTGGACTTCAACTCCCAGAATTCCCCAGCCAGCTATGCTGGCTGGGGAATTCTGGGAGTTGAAGTCCACAAGTCTTAAAGTTCCCAAGTTTGGACATCCCTGCCCTAGTTGGACTCACCTGGTTTCACCTCTCCAACCCGGTTCGTAGAGTCTCGTCACGAAAAATAAACCAGAGTGGTTATTATATTCAGATAGTCCTCGACTTACGACCAGAATTGAGCCTAATATTTTCTTGGCTCAACAAAACAGCTGCTAAGTGAGCTTTGCCCCATTTTGCAAACTTTCTCACTGCGGTTAAGTGAGTCAGTGCGGCGGTCGTTAAGTGAATCCGGCTTCCCCTTGATTTTGCTGGTTAGAAGGTCGCCAAAGAGGATCACGTGACCCCGGATACTGCAACCGTCATAAATATGAGTCAGTGGCCAAGCCTCTGAATTTTAATTGTGTGACCGTCGGCTGCTGCAACGGTCGTTAAGTGTGAGAAACGGTCACCGGTCACTTTTTTCCCCAGTGCCATGCAAACGGTCGCTAAATGAGGACTCCCTGTAAATTTGGGAATACGGGCTGAATTTTCAGCTCTTCCCTGTCGGTCATCCCTTGCCACGTCTTGAGGAAGTAACGATTAATTCCTTATCTTGTCCCGTTCCCAGTTTGTGTCTCTTGTTAATGAATGAACAAAACCTGATGGCCGGGTCCATGGATCAGATGCCAGGCTTAATGGTGGCTTCCGAGGAATTGACAATTCCGGGGAATTATCAGGCAGTGAACTTGGTTCCCGTAACTGTGATAAGAATCTCATTGTGTTTAAACCACCAGTGACCTTGGTGGAAACTTTGCAGAGCAGATCACACTTTTAAGAAGGAGAATGGTGCCCTCTCCCTTGGTCATATTTTTAATCTTATCTTATTTAATTTTTATTTAATTTTTATTTAATTTTTATTTAATTTTTATTTAATTTTTATTTAATTTTAATTAATTTTATTTTATTTTTATTTTATTTTTATTTAATTTTTATTTTTATTTAATTTTTATTTAATTTTTATTTTATTTATTATTTTATTTATTATTTTATTATTGTATTTGTTGCATTGCGTTCATTTATTTCATTTCATTGTATTTCATTATATTTTATTATATATTATTTTATTTTATTATTATTATTATTTATGTTTTTCATGACTTTTGTGGTGGTTTTTTTGCGTTGCTTCCTGTGTCCTTTAATTTTGCCCAGAGTTGTCGTAGGCACTCGACAGGTAGTCCTTGACTTACGATTGTTCGTTTCACCACCGTTTGAAGTTACCACGGCACTGAAAATAATGGCCATTTTTCACACTCACGACCATGGCAACGTCCCGGGGGTTTACGTGATCAAAATCTAGACACGGGGCAAACTGACTCGTATTTATGACGGTTGCAATGCCTCGTGTGTGTGTGTGTGTGTGTGTGTGTGAGACACAATCCCACCTTCTGACAAACGAAGTCCATATGGAAGCCGGATTCACTTAACAACAGCAATTGAACAAATGCAGCGATTCACTTAACAACCGCAAATGGGGCAAAACTCACTGAGCAAAAAAGGTTCCCTTTAGCAACCTCAATTGTGGTCATCAGTCAAGGAGTTAAACCGTATGGAACTCAATTGATAGTCCGCTATGTCGGGTGATCCCGGGATCTTTTCCGTGGGATCATATAAAACCCCTCCTGGAATCCGTTGCTGTTCCAGGGACAAGCTCTCCCCGCCCCCCCCCCCCACCTCCCCCTTTGACCTACGTCGATGGTGCAGCTGAATTTGTGGTCCCGAAAATAGCACAACTTGGAACGACAACAATGCACCGTCCTCCTCTTTTCGGGAAGGGTTGCGATACTGGCAGTCACAATTTGGAATTCACGGGCATCGCAACGTCCGTCCCCTGAGGTTCTTTGGGCTCTGTGTGTGTGTGTGTGTGTGTGTGTGTGTTTGTGCCCCTTGTCCTGAGAGGGTGGTGGAAATAATCAGTTGGCTTCAATAGAAAGAGATCCAGGGCAGAAATCGGAAAGGATCAGAGAGGTTATAAAATATAAACAGACCCCTAGGCTGGAAATGCAATTTGTGTGTGTGTGAGCCCTTGGATAACGCGGGCGGTCCTCGACTTACGACGGGTCACTTAGTGACCGGACCTACAACACACTGCGGGGGGCGGGGGGGAAAGTGACTTAGGGCTGTTTTTCACACTTAGCGGCCATCGAAAGCATCCCCACGGCTGCGTGATTTACATTCGGGTGTCTTGACAGCTGTCTCACATTTACAACGGTTCCAGAGTGTGTGTGTGTGTGTGTGTGTGTGTGTGTTTATGATTCCCCTTTTGCGACCTTCGGACAAGCAAAGTCAAGGGGGATGCCAGATTCACTTAACAACCGTGTTAGCAATTGGACAATGGCAGCGATTCCACTTAACAGCTGTGGCAAAGAAAGATCCGTGACCCAGCTGGGGAATTCTGGGAGTTGAAGTCTCCATATCTTAAAAGTTGGTGTAGACCGGGAATATCCAACCTTGGCCACTTGTGAACTTCAACTCCCAGAATCCCCCAGCCAGCATGCTTTAAGATGGGTGGCTTCTGGGAGTTGAAGTCTCCGTATCTTATAGTCTAGATCAGGGATATCCAACCTTGGCCACTTGTGGACTTCAGCTCCCAGAATTCCTCAGTTGGGGTCGAGAAACAACCACTGTGTCAGCGTTCCAAGGAATTCTGGGAGTTGAAGTTTACAAGTCTTCTAAGTCGCCAACATTGGCTCCCTCCACATTGGAGCTGTCAAGATGGCTTCGGTCAGGTCAGCTTCAAGGTGGACCTAGTGGACAGAGGGATCTAATCTTGGCGACTTTATATGACCTGTGGACTTCAACCTTGCTGGCCGGGGAATTCTGGGAGTTGAAGTCCACCAGTCTTAAAAGTGGCCCAAGTTGGACACTCCAACTTAGATGTTTTCTTTGGTGTCTCCTGGTCCTTCAAGGTTTCAATATCACCAGTTCTGGTCTTTGGGGAAGGTGGCCTCCTTGTCCACTTGAGCCCCACCCTCCGTGGTCCCACGGATGTCCCCGGATCCATAACCCTCGTGTCTTCTGCTTGGATCCCTCCAGGGCCTCAGCCATGGTGTTGGGCGTTCAGCAGGTGGTCGGGTACTTGGCCCTGTGGGCCCTCTGCGCTCAGAGCAAGCCCACCGAGAAGAAGGACCGCGTCCACCACGACCCTCAGCTGAGCGACAAGGTCCACGATGACGGCCAGAACTTTGATTACGACCACGACGCCTTCCTGGGGGTCGATGAAGCCAAGACGTTTGACCAGCTGACCCCAGAGGAGAGCAAAGAGAGACTGGGGTAAGAGAAGAAGAACCTGAGCGTGTGTTGAGTTTAAACCAGGGGTGTGGATTTGTGGACTTCAACTCCCAGAATGCTGGCTGGGGAATTCTGGGAGTTGAAGTCCACAAGTCTTAAATTCACCAAGTTTGGACACCCCTGCTTTAAAGGGTTTGGACTTCAACTCCCAGAATCCTCCAGGCTTTAAAAAAAATGCTGGCTGGGGAATTCTGGGAGTTGTAGTCCAAAAGTCGTAAAGTCACCAAGTTTGGACACCCCTCCTTTAAAGGGTTTGGACTTCAACTCCCAGAATCCTCCAGGCTTTAAAAAAAAAAGGTTAGCTGGGGAATTCTGGGAGTTGAAGTCCACAAGTCTTAAAGTTCCCAAGTTTGGACACTCCTGGTGTAGGGTCTCCTGCTTGGGCAGGGGGTTGGACTAGATGGCCTCCAAGGTCCTTCCCAGCTCCATTCTGATTGATTGATTGATTGATTGATTGATTGATTGATATGGTCTAAGGTCTCCTGCTTGGGCAGGGGGTTGGACTAGAAGGCCTCCAAGGTCCCTCCCAGCTCCATTCTGATTGATTGATTGATGGATTGATTGATTAAATAATCATTTTTTAAAAAGGCCAGCAGGTATGACAGTATATCAATTCCTGTCCATTAATACAACGTGCATAATAATCTCTTTGGTTTTGTTGCATCAGCTCATGAAGAAAGAGTTGGCTAAGGCTCCCCCCTCCCTCCCCCCTCTTCCTCTCTCTGCCCAAGTGTCAAATCACAGGAGTGACATCTGTGGTTATATTGGGCTCTGACCTCCCGTGCTTTGGCTGTCCCAGACTCTGGGGGTGGGGCCGGGGCCGGAGGAACAGGATCATGGGCTTTGCAAATTGATCCCCATTTGAGCAGGAAAATTCTCTGGGGATCGGAGCTTCTTGTTTTGGGTTGAGCTGCAGTTGACAGAATGATAAATGCGCGGAGTGGATAGATAGATTGGGAGAGGTGAGAGAGAGATGAGGAATTCTGGGAGTTGAAGTCTATCCCTCTTAAACCAGACTGAGGAATTCTGGGAGTTGAGTTAAACCAGACTGAGGAATTCTGGGGGTTGAAGTCCATTCACCACAAACCAGACTGAGCAATTCTGGGAGTTGAAGTTCACCCTTCAAGCCAGACTGAGGAATTCTGGGGGTTGAAGTCCATTCACCACAAACCAGACTGAGCAATTCTGGGAGTTGAAGTTCACCCTTCAAGCCAGACTGAGGAATTCTGGGAGTTGAAGTCCACTCGCTTCAAGCCAGACTGAGGAATTCTGGGAGTTGAAGTCCATTCACCACAAACCAGACTGAGGAATTCTGGGAGTTGAAGTTCACCCTTCAAGCCAGACTGAGGAATTCTGGGAGTTGAAGTCCATTCACCACAAACCAGACTGAGCAATTCTGGGAGTTGAAGTTCACCCTTCAAGCCAGACTGAGCAATTCTGGTAGCTGAAGTCCATTCACCACAAACCAGACTGAGGAATTCTGGGAGTTGAAGTTCACCCTTCAAGCCAGACTGAGGAATTCTGGTAGCTGAAGTCCATTCACCACAAACCAGACTGAGGAATTCTGGGAGTTGAAGTTCACCCTTCAAGCCAGACTGAGGAATTCTGGTAGCTGAAGTCCATTCACCACAAACCAGACTGAGGAATTCTGGTAGCTGAAGTCCATTCACCACAAACCAGACTGAGGAATTCTGGGAGTTGAAGTTCACCCTTCAAGCCAGACTGAGGAATTCTGGGAGTGGAAGCCCACCTCTCTTAAGCCACATTGAAGAATTCCAGGAGTTGAAAGGAATTCTGGGAGTTGAAGTCCATCTCTCTTGATTGAGGAATTCTGTGAATTGACGTCATCCCTTCAAACCCGACTGAGGAATTCTGGGAGTTGCTCAGTCCATCCATCTCAAAGCTGCCGTGGTCAAGAGTTCTTGCTCTGCTGGGCCCTTAGGAACTGGCCTCTGGGGGGTGGGGGGTGGGGGTGTCTGGTCTTCCGGTCCTTATCCCCTTTCATCCTCCCCCCCTCCCCCTCTCTCCCCCCTCCCTCCCTCCCTCCCCAAGCGCCTCCCTCCGCCCGCCCTCACTTCTTTCTCTGCCTCCCCCCCTACAGAAAGATTGTAAGTAAAATAGATGGCGACCAGGATGGGTTTGTAACGGTGGAGGAGCTGAAGGCGTGGATTAAGTTTGCCCAGAAGCGCTGGATTTACGAGGACGTGGAGCGCCAGCGGAGGGGCCACGACCTCAACGGGGACGGCCTGATCTCCTGGGAGGAGTATAAGAACGCCACCTACGGCTACGTCTTCGGTAGGTCCGGCCCGCTCCCCGAGGCTCAACCGTGGCCCCCGCCTTCCCCTCCCTTTTGTCTTGTAGCGCCATGGTGAGCAAAATAGACACGGATAAGGATGGGTTTGTGACCGAGGGGGAGCTGAAGGACTGGATTAAGAAGGCCCAGAAGAAGTACGTCTCTGAGAACGTAGCGCGCCAGTGGCAGGAGTATGACCTGAACCAAGATGGCGCCATCTCCTGGGAAGAGTACAGGAATGTCACCTATGGCACTTACCTGGGTAAGGGGCAAGGAGGGGGGTGGGGGTGGCCAGCCTTGATGGGAAGCATCCGCCGAGCACCAAACGAGCACCATCCACCCAAACGAGGCTGGATGGTCACCTCTCATTGGGGGTGGGGGGGATGGGGAGGTGAAGCCTGCTGGGGTCGTGCTGGATGACCTCTTAGGGCCCCTTAGGACCGCGGGAGGGTCGTGCTGGGCCCGTCCTGGGCTTCCCCAACGCTTCCCGCTGTCCCTTTTCAAGTCGAAACGTAGAACTGGGGTTAGATTTGCCTCTCAGGGATGAGAGGGCGAAGCGGGCGGGGGCTGGGCTGGATGACCTCTTGAGGGCCCCTTCCCAGTTTTCTGCAAAGGGCTAAAGGAGGGGCCGTGCTGGGCCAATCCCACACTCCTTTTCAAGTCCCAACGCAGAATTCTGGGAATCAAACCGAGGCTGGATTGTTCGCCTCTCGGGGATGGGGAAGCCTGCAGGGGCTGGACTGGATGACCTCTTAGGGATCCTTCCCAGCTTTAGGACTATGCCAAGGGCTGAGGGAGGGGCAACGCTTCCTGCTCCCCCTTTCAAGTTCGAACGCAGAACACCGGGATTTGAACTGAGGCTGGACGGTCCCCTTTCAGGGCATTCTGGGAGTTGAAGTCCACAGGCTTAAAAGTCCATTAACCATGCTGGCCAGGGCATTCTGGGAGTTGAAGTCCACGCATCTTGGAAGAAGTTGGAAACCGTAACCATAGAGAGCATCTGTCTGCTTGTGTGAAGCTGCGAGCATCATTTTTAAGGCAGCCTCTGCTTTTCATTTTACTAAGAGATTCGGGGAGCGGTTGCTTTTCAGCCGGAGCTCGGCGTGCTTAGCCGAATTGTCCGTCCTTGAGACTAGCTGCACTCTCTGCATTTTATCACCCAGGGCAGATTAAACCACATTCTTGGCCTGACTCTGGGGAGGTCACCTAACCAGCGATGGCAAATAGCATGCACTCCCCAAGGACAGGGGTCTCCAACCTTTGCAACTTTAAGTCTGAAGGACTTCAGCTCCCAGAGTTCTCCAGCCAGCAAAGCTGTCAGTGTCAGGGCCTGGGCCAGGGGTCCCCAACCTTTGCAACTTTAAGTCTGAAGGACTTCAGCTCCCAGAATTCTCCAGCCAGCTTTGGGAGCTGAAGTCCTTCAGACTTAAAGTTGCAAACGTTGGAGACCCCTGCTTCCACTCCGAAGGAAAGCAATTTTTCCAGTCCCAAAAAGTGATTTTTTTTCAGGACTTTCTTGTTATTTCATTGGAAGAAGTTTTGCTTCTCCCCCAAGAAGCTTCTTCAGCTCTGACTGGGTGGTGGAGAATGGAAGGATTTATATTCCTTGCAGAATGGCTGGTCATTTGCATCCTTTTTAGAGAGGTTTATTTGCATCCTTGGGGTCACACCTGAGTGGTGCCAATGGGGTGGGAGAAGGAATGGATTTCCAGAGGGGGGAAAAATGGCAGATTATAGGACCCATTTGCACCACTCAGGTGTGACCCTGAGGACCAGATAAACTTCCATGTGGCCTCAATGATCCTCTAAAACAAGGGTAGTCAACCTTTTTATCCCTACCGCCCACTTTGGTATCTCTGTTAGTAGTAAAATTTTGAAACCCCCCACCGGTTCCACAGGAATGGGGATTTATAAAGTAGGGAAGGCAATTTAAATAAAAATTTGGAAAGTGCTTCAGTATCGGACAAAACCCCTACCGCCCGCCATGAAAGCTGGAACACCCACTAGGGGGCGGTAGGGACCAGGTTGACTACCACTGCTCTAAAAGGATGCAAATGACCAGTTGTCTGCAAGGAGGATCGGCAGCCATCTTCTCTTTTGGGTCTTTGGCCTGCCACACTTTCTATTCTTCTACTATGCATTTAACTATGGTGGGGAAATGGGAGAGGAGATTGTATAGAGTTAGATTATAGGTAGCCATAACAGCATTCTTTCGAGAAAGCCAAGGTCATCCTTTGTCTTTGCACCTCTGCTGCTGACAATATCAGTCCTTCCAATCCCCGCCATCCAGTCAGAGCTGAAGAAGCTCCTTGGATGAGAAGATTTCCACGCTTCCCGATTCTAGAACGTGGAAGCTGGCCTACAGGCCAGTCCTCGGCTTACGATGTCCTCGCCGTTGTAAGTCAAGGTCTGCCTGGACTTTTGGTCGGTGGAGTGGGGTACTAGACCTGGTTTTGAATGTTGGTGTGTAGTCGCTTTTTGGTAATCGACCCACCTCTGCCATTCAGACGATCCAGACCCCGACGACGGCTTCAATTACAAGCAGATGATGGTGCGGGATGAGCGGCGCTTCAAAATGGCCGACCAGGACGGAGACCTGGTGGCGACCAAGGAGGAATTCACCGCTTTCTTGCACCCCGAAGAGTACGACTACATGAAGGACATCGTCGTGCAGGTGAGCGGCCTGAGCTAGTGAAGCTTTAGAGCGGAAGTCTTCAAACGTGGCAACTTTTAAGGCTCGCGGACTTCAACTCCCAGAATTCTCATAGCTGGCTGGAGAATTCTGGGAGTTGAAGTCCGCGAGCCTTAAAAGTTGCCACGTTTGGGGACCCCTGCTTTAGAGGCAGTCCTTGACTTATTACACACACACACACACACACACACACCCTGGACCCATCTCTAGTCCCGCCTTAGGGATGAAAACTATTTGGGTGACTTTGGGCCCATCGCCAGGAGACGGGGAGTTCTAGTTCTGACTTAGGCGTGAAAGCTGACTGGGTGACTTTGGGGCCAATCACCAGGAGACGGTGAGTTCTAGTCACGCATTACACATGCCAGCCAGCTGGATAACTTTGGGCCAATCACCAGGAGGGAATTCTAGTCCTGACTTAGGCGTGAAAGCTGTCTGGGTGACTTTGGGCCAATCGCCAAGAGATGGTGAGCTCTAGTTTCATGTTAAGCGTGAAAGCCAGCTGGGTGACTTTGGGCCAGTCACCAGGAGACGGGGAGTTCTAGTCCCGCCTTAGGCGTGAAAACTATTTGGGTGACTTTGGGCCAGTCACTAGGAGACTGGGAGTTCTAGTCCCGCCTTAGGCGTGAAAACTATTTGGGTGACTTTGGGCCAGTCACCAGGAGACTGGGAGTTCTAGTCCCGCCTTAGGCGTGAAAACTATTTGGGTGACTTTGGGCCAGTCACCAGGAGACTGGGAGTTCTAGTCCCGCCTTAGGCGTGAAAACTATTTGGGTGACTTTGGGCCAGTCACCAGGAGGGAATTCTAGTCCTGACTTAGGCGTGAAAGCTGTCTGGGTGACTTTGGGCCAATCGCCAGGAGATGGTGAGCTCTAGTTTCATGTTAAGCGTGAAAGCCAGCTGGGTGACTTTGGGCCAGTCACCAGGAGACGGGGAGTTCTAGTCCCGCCTTAGGCGTGAAAACTATTTGGGTGACTTTGGGCCAGTCACCAGGAGACTGGGAGTTCTAGTCCCGCCTTAGGCGTGAAAACTATTTGGGTGACTTTGGGCCAGTCACCAGGAGACTGGGAGTTCTAGTCCCGCCTTAGGCGTGAAAACTATTTGGGTGACTTTGGGCCAGTCACCAGGAGACTGGGAGTTGTAGTCCCGCCTTTGGCGTGAAAACTATTTGGGTGACTTTGGGCCAATCACCAGGAGACTGGGAGTTGTAGTCCTGCCTTTGGCGTGAAAGCCAGCTGAATGACTTTGGGCCAGTAACTGGGAGACTGGGAGTTCGAGTTCTGCCTTACGCATGACAGCCAGCTGGGTGACTTTGGGCCAATCGCCAGGAGACGGGGAGTTCTAGTCCTGCCTTTGGCATGGAAGCCACCCCAGTGACCCACCGCACAGAGTGATTGTCGTGGGGAAAATAGGCAGAAAGAGAGTTAGATCTGTTCGCTGCCTTGAGCTTTTTTAAGGAAATAAACAATATGGCCCTTGATTTTCCCCCCTACAGGAAACCATGGAGGATATCGATAAGAACGGAGACGGCTTCATTAATTTGGAAGAATACATAGGTGAGCCTGGCCAGATCCTGCCGTGGCCCCCGGGGGTTCAACCCCAGCAAGGGCCCGAGAGGCCTCCAGACTTACAACTGTTCATTTAGTGACCGAGGTTACAATGGCGCTGAAAAAAAGGGACCTGGGACAGGGTTTTTTTCCGTACACTTACGACCGTCGTAGCATCCTCGTGGTCGCGGGATCACGATGCGGCCGCTGACTTAAATTTACGACGGCCGCATGGTCCCCTTCTGCAGCCTTCCGACAAGGGAAGTCATCGGGGAAGCCGGCTTCGGCTTAACAGCCGTGTTACTCGCTTAAGGACCGCTGCGATTCGCTTAACCGGTGTGGAGAGGCAGGTTGTAAAATGGGACCCCTTAGCAGGAGCATTTAGGCTTACGTGTCCGTCCGTCCTCCCCCCCCCCCCCCCCCCGACCTCTGAGCGGTTTAATTATGTAAGCGTTATTTGCGTATCGCCCCCCCCCCAACCGTTTGAATCCACTATAACAGCCGTCTCACTTAGCAACGGGTTTAATTCATTTTAAATTTGTATTATAATGTCTGTTGGTTTTATATATGTGTATTTTTTAATTCCTGTGCACCGCCTCGAGTCCCTCCGGGGAGAGAGAGCGGTTTACAAATTATTATTATTATTATTATCATCATCATCATCATCATCATCATTATTATTATCATCATTATTATCATTATCATCATTATTATCATTATTATTATTATCATCATCATCATCATTATCATTATCATCATTATTATCATTATCATTATTATCATCATCATCATTATCATTATCATCATTATCATCATTATTATCATTATTATCATTATTATTATTATCATCATTATTATCATTATCATCATTATCATCATTATCATCATTATCATCATTATTATCATTATTATTATTATCATCATCATTATCATCATTATTATTATCATCATTATTATCATCATTATTATCATTATCATCATTATCATTATTATCATCATTATCATCATCATTATCATTATCATCATTATTATCATCATCATTATCATTATCATCATTATTATCATTATTATTATCATTATCATCATCATCATCATCATCATCATCATCATCATCATCATTATTATTATTATTATTATTATTATTATTATTATATTGGGCTCCATTGTGGCCGTACGTCGAGGACCACCTGCGTGGTGCCGTTCAACGCCCAGGTCCCCTCGCTTAAGATTGTGACCCTCCCGCCGTTCCCTCCGCAGGCGACATGTACAGCCACGACGGCAACACCGAGGAGCCGGAATGGGTCAAAACGGAACGGGAACAATTCATGGAGTTCCGGGACAAGAACCACGACGGGAAGATGGACAAGGAAGAGACCAAAGACTGGATCCTGCCCTCCGATTACGACCACGCCGAGGCCGAAGCGCGGCACCTGGTTTACGAGTCGGATAAGGACAAGGTGAGCGGGCTTCCTCCTGGGGGAGGAGAGGGGCACCTGCCTGGGATGACCCCGGGCGTGGCCCAATGGCAACACAGCCAGAGGACCCGTAAGAGTCCCTTTAGTAACCCCAACTGCGCCCCCAACGTCCCTTTCAACCCTCTGGCCCGGAGCAAAGCTCTCCCACGAACCTGTAAGCAGCCTCTTGACTGAGAATGCTCCAGTCCAGGGGTCTCCAACCTTTGCAACTTTAAGTCTTTGCTGGCTGGAGAAGTCTGGGAGCTGAAGTCCTTCAGACTTAAAGTTGCAAAGGTTGGAGATCCCTGGCCCAGGCCCTGACACTGACAGCTTTGCTGGCTGGAGAAGTCTGGGAGCTGAAGTCCTTCAGACTTAAAGTTGCAAAGGTTGGGGACCCCTGGCCCAGGCCCTGACACTGACAGCTTTGCTGGCTGGAGAATTCTGGGAGCTGAAGTCCTTCAGACTTAAAGTTGCAAAGGTTGGAGACCCCTGCTCCAGTCCAAAGGTTGTAAGCAGAAAACTTTCAGCTATAAATCAACAAGGAGCCTTGGTGGCTCTCTGAGCTGGGTGGGGTTTTTTTTTTTCCAGACGTTTCACGACCCAAGTAGGGAACATCATCAGTGCTAGAAGGGAGGAGGGTTGTACAGATGACAACAAAGAGGAAGTGGAGGAAAAACAAGGAGAAGGAATAAAGAGGAGGAAGGAAGGAAGGAGAAGAGGAGGAGGAGAAGAGACTGAAGGAATGCAGGGGAGGAGGAGGAAGAGGCGGAGGAGAAATGAAGTAGAGGAAGGAAAGAGGGAAGGAGAAACAGAAGAGGAAGGAGGATTCCTTGAGCTCGGTGGTTTTCCTGCAGACGTTTCATCACCCAACTAGGGAGCATCATCAGTTTTAGAATGGAGGGGGCTTTGTGGGCAGGAGGAGGAGGAGGAGGAAGATGAGAAAGAAGGAAGAGGAGAAGGAAGAGGAGGAGAAGGAGCTAAAGGAATGCAGGGGAGGAAAATGAAGGTGAGAAAGGAGAAGGAGGAAGAGAAGAAGAAGAGGCTGAAAGAATGTAGGGGGGGGATGGAAGGAGAAGGAATGAAGGTGAGAAGGAATGAAGAGGAGGAAGAAGAAGAGGCTGAAGGAATGTAGGGGAGGAAGAGGAGGAGGAGAAAGAAGAGTGGAACAAGGAAAGGAAAGGAAGAAAAGAGGGAAGGAGAAACATAAGAAGAAGGAGGTGTTTTTCTCACAGGCATTTCACCACCCAACTAGGGAACATTATCCATGCTAAAAGGGGTTTGTAGGGCAGTCCTGGGTATTCTCTGAAGTGGGTGGCTTTTTCCTCAAGACGTTTCACGACCCTACTAGGGAACGCCATCCGTTGCTTCAACCTTTGGCTTCCTTTTCTTTCCCAGGACGGCAAGCTGACCAGAGAAGAGATTGTGGAGAAGTACGACCTCTTTGTGGGCAGCCAAGCCACGGACTTTGGGGAAGCCTTAGTACGGCACGACGAGTTCTAATCCAGGAACCTCCTTTTTTTTAAAAAAAAAAAAAGGGGGGGGGGCGGGGAGAGGTTGGGGTGGGGGGGGGAAAGGAGGGGAGTATTGTTTTTACCGTTTTCAGGATTAACACATCTGAGACTCCGGTTCAGCTGAGAATGGAGAGGTGGGGGGGGGGGAAGGAGAAACAGCCCCTCTCCCAATTGGTCCCATCCTCCTCGCTCCCCCCAACACCCCCCCAACGCCCTGACTTTCCTCCCTCCGAGGTGGGAGGTCGGTATTCTGACCCCAAAGGTTTTGCTTCTTTTTTTTAAACAAAAAATAGATTTGCATGTTCTTTTATGTCTTAACAATTTCAGTTTTATTTTTGTATTTTTATTTTTGGGGTTCCGTGTGAAATGAAGAACGTCTGTCCCGAAGCATTAGGCCTATTGGGGGGGAGGGGGAGGACGGCGCGGCCCTGTCCCCCACTTTGTTTTATTAAAAAAGGGTTGTTTTTTTAAGGGGGGAGCCCCCTGGAATCTACACTCAAAAGAGCCCCCCTGTTTTTTAATCTTCCAAGAAGCCGACAGGAGAATTTGGGGGCGGACGGGGAGATTTAACTCCTCCGCCTCCGGGCAGGAGGTCTCCCGGCCTCGAAGGCTGCAAAAATCTGGGAAAATATCTGCCCCCTCCTTCGCTGCCCGCATCCGGTCACCCTCCACCCCAACCCCGTGCCTCAGTTTCCCCAGCACCCCTCAAATTGCCTCGTTTGCAGGAGCTGCGCGGTTGGTGATGGTGCGAGCTGCAGTTACCCGGGTCCTCTCTTAATAATACTCAAGCTCGGTGATCTCCGCTTGGTGTCCGCTCCGCGCTTAAAACGGCCGCCGGGGAGGATGTCGAAGAGGCATGGCTGACTTGGGTCCGTCCCTGGTCGAAGTAGTAGGTAGCGAAGCGAGCTTCTGGTCCCCCAGAGTGCCATCCGGTAACGTAGAGTAGGGAGGCGAACCCACAGCTGGGTCTTTAGAAGGGGAAAGGGGGCGGCAGGCGGTTGGATAATTCTGCATTTTCGAAGTGCCTTTTTCATTAAAAAAAAAAAAGCAGTTTGCCCCACGAAGGGCAGGGCGAAACGTACCCCCCCAAATGAACGCGGAATAGCACGCTCTTAAAATTAACACACCTCCCTTTCCTT
This sequence comes from Rhabdophis nuchalis, assembly GCA_039707465.1. Classification (NCBI taxonomy): domain Eukaryota; kingdom Metazoa; phylum Chordata; class Lepidosauria; order Squamata; family Natricidae; genus Rhabdophis; species Rhabdophis nuchalis. Next base: position 121,978,752 of record CM077648.1, read on the forward strand.
CCGTGCTCTCCGCCAGCCAGAGTGGGAGGGGGGGGATAAAAGAGACACCCCCCCCCAGGCCGTAATCTAAGTCAGGGGTCCCCAACCTTTGCAACTTTAAGTCTGAAGGACTTCAGCTCCCAGAATTCTGGGAGACTTAAATTCTCTTCAGACTTAAAGTTGCAAAGGTTGGAGACCCCTGCTCTAAAAGGATGCGAATGCAAAGCTGGCTGGAGAATTCTGGGAGCTGAAGTCCTTCAGACTTAGAGTTGCAAAGGTTGGGGACCCCTGATCTAAGTCCTTCCCTCGCTGGAGAAAAATCTGCCTCTTCTCCTGTGCTTCGGTTTTATTTTTTTTTATTTTGGAAATGACACCCTCTCGTTCCCCCGTTTCTTTCCCTCCCGCCCCCCCCCCCTCCGATAATTTGGCAAGAGAAATATCTTGACATGACGGCCATCTTTCCTTAAACTACCCCCCCCCCGCCCCTCCCCCCCAAAAAGGTTGGGTGGCAGTTTGTCGAGGCGGCTTCTTCACAAGCCGCGTGGATTTGCGGGGTTCGTTTTGAGCGGGTGCTGCGCTCCGTTTGTTCCTCTCCTGAACGGCCGGCTCCTTCTCAGCTTTTGCAAATGAAATAATGCTATATCCCACCCCCCCACACACAAACACTCTCTCCTCGCCCTGCAAAACTCCAGGGAGAGCATTTTGCCAGGCTCAAAGCCCCCCCACCCACCTCTGTAAGCTTGCTTTCCCGCCTGGCTTCCTAACACTAAGGGTTGAAGGTTTTCCGAGTATGGAAGCCCCCCCCCCCCCCCAATAGCCAAAGTTGGAAACTTGAAGCAGTATTAATTCCTGGTTATTTTGAACCCCCCCCTTAGTGCAGGGGTCTGCAAAGTTGGCTCTTTTAAGACTGGTGGACTTCAACTCCCAGAATTCCCCAGCCAGCTATGCTGGCTGGGGAAACTCTGGGAGTTGAAGTCCACCAGTCTTAAAAGAGCCGACTTTGCAGACCCCTGCCTTAGTGCAATGGGGAGGAAGAGATTCGTTTGGATAACACTAAAGCCCGGCTGTGCGGCCACGGATTTGCCACCGGTGCGTGGCGCTCGGCTGGCAACCCAGTTCAACGCGGCATCGTCTTGGATGGATGTTGGCTGCGGGCACCATTTTTAAGAGAAGCAGGCTGAAGCAGAGCAGGAAATGGGCCAACCGGTAGCCCAGCCAGGTGTTTCTCTACCTGGAACAGGTGCCCCCTGTTGGTTTGGTTGGTAGAGGTCCTGGCTTCTTGTGGTGATTATTATTATTATTATTATTATTTGCTGCAATCGTGGCTCAGAGTGTCTGATGAAATTCCGGAGGGAACCCTTTTGCAAAAATTGCACGGCTTGTGAAAAGGGCTCGTCACTACTCCAGATTGGGTTAGGCTCCGCTTTGAAAAGTGGGGGGGAAACTCCGCTCCCCACCCCTCAATTCTGGGTTTCAGGGCTTCGCTGTACAGGTGGGGGGGGCAGGGGGCCGGGGGGGGGGCAGGTTTTCGTGTCACCTTACAGGTAACAGGTTTGGGACAAGACTCCAACGCGCGTCTCGTTTTTACAATCTTGGTGGTGTTCCTTTGTTGACTGTTCTTCCCGTTATTCAAATAAATCTGGTGGTGAAAGGAAGGAAGGAAAGGAAAGGAAAAAAAGGAAGGAAGGAAAGGAAGGAGGGAAGGAAGGAAAAAGAAGAGAAAGAAAAAAGATTTCCCTCTCTCCATCCCAATTGTTCGTCGCCAATCTTTTGAGAAGCCTTTTCTTATACAGCATCCGTGGAGTTTTATATAATGTACAACACACAAATGGTGTCTTAATAAAACTGTTTACATCCTTCTTGTTGCGTCGTGTGGTTTGCTGTTCAGGGGTGTGCGAGATGGATGTCCGAGCCGATTCGTGGGTGGACAGAAAGGGCCCATCCTGTTCAGCTCCAGTTTTATTTCCACGGAGTGTGTGTGTGTGTGTGTGTGTGTGTGTGTGTGTGTGTGTGTGTCAGTTAGGAAGTTTTTGGAAGGAGCGAAAGGGAAAATCTCGCCCTCCTGCGGATTTTTCCCAACAACTGGAATTTAGAGACATTGGACAATGGTTGTGTGCATGGGGGAATCTTCTAAAGCAGGGGTCTCCAACCTCGGCAACTTTAAGACCTGTGGACTTCAACTCCCAGAATTCCTCAGCCAGGAGGCTGAGGAATTCTGGGAGTTGAGGTCCACAGGTCTTAAAAGTTGCCGAGGTTGGAGACCCCTGTTCTAAAGCCTGGTCACTTTAAGACGGGTGGACTTCAGCTCCCAGAATTCCCCAGCCAGACTTCCTGACTGAGGAATTGTGGGATTTGAAGTCCACCCGTCTTAAAGTGGCCGCAATTGAGAAGCCCTGGAGGATGGAATCGATTCCAGGCACAGGAGGAAAACCACCCTGCACACTTGGAAACGCAGCTATGGATGTGCACATTTGGGGCTCATGAACCATCACTACTTTGCTGCTAATTAAAGCAGCCACATTCTCTCCCTCTTTCTTCCCGCCCATTTGCACCCAAGTCTGGAAAAAAGACGTGGCTGCTTTAAATAGTTTGTTCATTAAAGCTTTCTCTCCCCTCCCTCTCTCTCCCCCTCCTCTCTTCCCACCCATTTTTGCACCCATGTGGGGGAAGGGAGGGCATGGCTGCTTTAAACAGTTGGTTCATTAAAGCCGCCTCTCTCCACCCATTTTTTGCACCCAAGTCTGGAAAAAAAGGACGTGGCTGCTTTAAATAGTTTGTTCATTAAAGCTCCCTCCCTCCCTCCCTCCCTCCCTCTTTCTTCCCACCCATTTTTGCACCCATGTGGGGGGAGGAAGGGCATGGCTGCTTTAAAAAGTTGGTTCATTAAAGTCTCCCTCCCTCTCCCCCTTCTCCCTCTCCCCCTCCCTCCCTCTCTTCCCACCCATTTTTTGCACCCAAGTCTGAAAAAAAAAGACATGGCTGCTTTTAAAAGTTGGTTCATTAAAGCCTCTCTCTCTCTCTCTCCCTCCCCCCCATTCCTCCCTATCCCTTTTCCCATCCATTTTTGCATCCAAATCTGGAAAAATGGACATGGCGGCTTTAAACAGTTGGTTCATTAAATCTCTCGCTCCCTCCCTCCCTCTCCTTATACTTCTTTCTCTCCGCCCACCCATTTGTGCACCCAAGTCTGAAAAAAGACACCGCTGCTTTGAATAGTTGGTTCATTAAAGCCACTCCAGGCGAAAACATAATCTTAACAGGAGCCTGAGGGAAGATGGGCTGGCTTGTCCAAGCTGTTTTTGAGAGTCCTAAAAGTTCCGTTTCCTTCCAGAAGCTTCTGCAGACGATTGCAACTGCTCTCCCCAAATCAGCGCCTCGCACCGGATCCCTTGAACCAGGTTTATTGTGCCCATGATGGCTTGCTCCAAATTCTAAGGAAAGGGTACAGGTAGCAGAGAGGGACACGGTCCTAAAATTCACACCAGCTTTGTGCATTAAAAAACAACAACGAAGGGCTTCAGGTCTGTCCTTTCCAAAAATCTGCTGAGTTTCTTGGCCGCCCGAAAGAGACAAGCAAGAAGAATCTGGGTGCATCGGAGCCGGGTGCGATTCTAGCCATGGTTTCAACAGATTATAAGACCTAGGCTGCGGCTTTGCACTGCTTGCAAGATATGGGTGAGGAGAGTGCTGGGTAAATTACCCCAAATTAGGTAAAAATGCGTTTTCCCTCTGGGTAACAGCTCACAAAGCTACGACCCAACAGGGACATGTAGCCCTGATAATGTTATCTAGTTGGGTCATGAAACGTCTGTAAGGAAACAACTAAGAGAGCACCAAGCACCCACAGTCTTCCTCTTTATTTTCCTCTCCTTCTCTTCCTCTTTCTCTCTCCTTCCTCTTCCTCTTCCTCCCCCTTTCCATAGGCCCCATTCCCTTCTAGCACCAAAATTTTTACCATAAATTACTCCAAATTAGGTAAAAGTGAGTTTTCCCTCTGGGTAACAGCTCACAAGGCTATGACCCAAACGCGGCAGGGACATTTAACCCTGATAATGTTACCTAGCTGGGTCATGAAACGTCTGCAAGAAAACAACTAAGCCCAGAGAGGACCAAGTACCCCACAAACCTCCTCCTCCTCTTTTCTGGCTCTGATAATGTTACCTAGCTGGGTCATGAAACGTCTGCAAGAAAACAACTAAGTTCAGAGAGGACCCACAATACTCCTCTTCCTCCTCCTCCTTTCAAGCCCTATGTCTGCAAGAAAACCACCAGGGTCTGAGAGCATTTGGCCTCTATTGGGTACAATCAACTTTCTAATCGGGAGTTTGAGTAATGAAGGAAAAAGTTTGGGGAGCCTTTGGGGTTCAAACCATCTGGAAATGTGCAGATCCTCTTGAGAAGCAGCAAGCTATTTTTGTCCAGTCAAAACGGAGCCCTGGAGTGGTGCAGTTGGAAGAACTGATGTGTGTGTGTGAGTGTGTATGTGTGTGTGTGTGTGTGTGTGTGAAAAGAACTTTGTGGTACAGTGGGGTAGGGAGCGGGTCTCCTTTTTGGCATAGTCATCGTCTTGGTTGCGTTCCAACGTGCAGAGGGGTTTCTGGCCCTGGCCTTGAGGGCTTCTCAGCTCTTGGGGCTGACTTGACTGGAGGACGCGGAGGAAACCTCCGTCTTCTGGGTGGCCACGTCCGACTCATCTGTCATGGGTCTGCCGCAAACCGTTTCCATGATGCAGGCACGGAACTGGGAAGGGAGGAGACAGGAGTTTTATGACTGCCTGGGAATTGACCGCCTGAGAAGGTCTTAGAGAGTAGAGTAGCAGAGCATGCAGTAATGCCAGAAACTGGAAGAGCTGGTTTTCAGTTTTCTGGAGTGAGCATGCACAGCGGCCAGCTGATCAGCACACACTTATGCGCACTAGTAACCGGAAGACTATTTGGCCGGTGTGCATGCGTGCGACACATACTGGAGGTTCATTTTCCGGCACGTGCATAGCACCTGGGCAGCTCCTCTTCCGGGTTACGCCCTGACGAGCGTACACACGCTCCCCTTTTTGTGCGCCGAACCCGGCAGTAATGTCGGTAGCAATCCATCCTTGTGCGAACTGTTAGTTGAGAAGATTCTGGCGCAAAGGCTTTTAATAATAAGATATTAAACATTAATACAGTGGTACCTCGGTTCACGAACTTAATTCGTGAAATGACTCTGGTCGCGAACCGAATTGGTCGTGAACCGAGGCACAATTTCCCATAGGGTTTAATGTAAATCCAATTAATCCGTTCTGATCTTTCTTTTGGTTTTAATTCTTGAACTGACTCTGTTCGCGAACCAAATTGGTTGTGAACCGAGGCGGAGTTCGTGAACCGAGGCGGAGTTCGTGAACAGAAGCGGAGTTCGTGAACCAGACCATATTTTTACGAACTTTTCCGTTCGTGAACTGAAACGAAGTTCGTGAACCGGAGCACATTTTGAGGAACTTTTCTGTTCGTAAACCGAATTGGTCGTGAACAGAGGCGTTCGTGAACCGAGGTACCACTGTATTATTAAAGATACTAAATGTGCAATGGGCGAGAACACAGTTGTAGTTGATTGGTTGGAGAGTGCTGGCTCTTGCATGAGGCAATATTTACTGTGATTGGTTGTTGTGGGTGTAAAGGAGGAAGATTCTCTTTTTTCCCTCCTTTTTCTTCTGTGTGCTCTGCGTGCTGTTTAGATTTACCTCACAATGTTTCTATGTCCCTGACTATCTTGTCTGCTCATGGGTGAGGCAATCTGCACTGTGATTGGTTGCTGTGAGTATAAAGGAGGGAGATTCTCTTTTTTCCCTCCTTTTTCTTCTGCCTGCTCTGTGTGCTGTTTAGATTTACCTCATGATGTTCCAATGTCCCTGACTATCTTGTCTGCTCGTGCATGAGGCAATCTGCATTGCGATTGGTTGCTGTGGGTATAAATGGGGGGGGGGGGAGGTGTTCTCTTTCCCCCGCCTTTTTCTTCTGCCTGCTCTGCATACTGTTTAGATTTACCTCACAATGTTCCAATGTCCCTAACTATCTTGTCTGCTCGTGCATGAAGCAATCTGCACTGCGATTGGTTGCTGTGGGAGTAAAGGGGGAGTTTCCCTCCCCCCCGCCTTTTTTTTCTTCTGTGTGCTTGGTATACTCTCTGAAGATTTACCTCAGGATGTTCCTGACTCTCTTGTGGGCTGAAAGTATAAATGTGAAATGTATTTATTTACATGGAATTAGATTTTCTGTGTCAGCATCTCTGACTTCATGTGGACACCTGCTGGACAATTCCCTGACAAAGCAGTTTCATTGGACCTTCAGGTGGAAACCTGGCTTTTTTGCACCTGACACGCTCACCTGCTTGTTCATGAAGCAGTAGATGATGGGGTTGTAGACGCAGGAGCTCTTGGAGAAGAAGGCAGGGATGGTGACCAAGCGCAGGTCGAGGTTGTGCTGAGGGTTGTTCACCATGTACATGGCCAGGGCGGCGTACGGAACGTAGCAGACGCAGAAGGATCCCACCATCACCACCACCATGCGGGAGACCTCTCGCTCGGCCTTCTGGGTGGTGGCCGACTCTTGCTGTTGAGCAGCGACCTGCGAACAACCGGCCAAAAGAGTTGTGACATTTTACAGCACTGATGAGGTGACTGAGTTAGGTCATGAAACGCTTGCAAGAAAACTGCCAACACCAAGGACCCACAGTTCTTTTTCTTCCCTCCTCGTCTTCACAAATCCCACTCCCTTCTAGCATTGATTTTTTTTCTGTTTTTTTTAATTATTATTATTTTTATTATAATTTTCCACAAAGTATACATCTACACATAAAATTTACTTTTTTTTTTTTAACAATAATCCACCCAGTGCTATACAAAACAAAAGGAAGAGTTGGTTCTTTGGATATCTTCAATTGTCTTCTAGCATTGATGATGTTCTCTAGTAGGGTGATGAAATGTCTACAAGAAAATAATCAAATCCAGAGAGCATTGAGGACCCCATAGTCCTCCTCCTCCTCCTCCAGGCCACCCGAAAGAGGCAAGCGAGAGGAGTCTGGGTGCATCGGAGCCGTGTGAGATTCCAGCCATGGTTTCAACAGATTATAAGACCTAGGCCGCAGCTCTGCACTGCTTGCAAGATATGGGTGAGGAAAGCGCTGGGTAAATTACCCCAAATTAGGTAAAAGTGAGTTTTCCCTCTGGGTAACAGCTCACAAAGCTATGACCCCAATCGCAATAGGGACATGTAGCCCTGATAATGTTACCTAGTTGGGTCATGAAACGTCTGCAAGAAAACAACTAAGCTCAGAGAGTACCAACCAGAGGTGGCTTGCTCCCAGTTCAGCCAAACCAGTAGTAGTGGTGGCAGGAGGCTCCACCCATCTGAAAAAAGCACCATGCACATGTGTGCATGTGCAGTAGTAAAAATAATAGAAACCCACTACTGGTACCAAGTACCCCACAATAATCCTCCTCCTCCTCCTCCTCCTCCTCCTCCTCCTCCTCCTCCTCCTCCTCCTCCTCCTCCTCCTCCTCCTCCTCCTCCTCCTCCTCTTGAGGTTGATTATAACATAAACTACAATGAAATGAAAGATTAGGATAAAAAGGAAGGGCAGTGCAGGATTTTAAAAGAAGAAAACGAAAAATAGTGTTGACTTTGGACCCTTTCCAACATAATCAAATGCGAACACATTGACCGCCTGAACTTTCTACACGATATTGAGTTACTACAAGCCATGTCTGCAATGGGCCTCCTCATAGTCTTGAAGATGAGCTCTGGAGCTCATGTCTCCCAGAAGACGGTAGTAAATCCAGGCAGGTGATTTTCGACTTACAACAGTTCATTTAGTGACTGTTCAAACTTGGAACGGCATTGAAAAAAGGGACTTACAGCCGTTGTTCACGCTTAGGATTCAGCCGGTTTGCACCACTTCGGGGGAACCGGTTGTTAATTTTCTGAGCAGTTTGGTGAGCTGGCTGTTGGAAGAAATCATTAGGGCTGAGAACCAGTTATTAAATTACTTGAGTCCCACCACTGCTTACAATCCTTGTAGCTTCCCCATAGTCATGCGATCAAAATTCAGACGTTTGCTTCATACTTGTGACGGTTGCAGTGTCCCGGGATCATTTTTGGGGACCTTCTGACAAGCAAAGTCAATGGAGATCCACTTAAATATAATCTTTATTGTCATTGTACTTGTTAACAAACGGGTTACTAACTTATCAATGGCAGCGATTCTCTTAATGACTGGGGCTAGAAAGGTCATAAAAGGGGGTGAAACAGACTTAACAACCGTCTCCTTTATCAAAGGAAATTGTAGTTGCAACTTATAGCCCAGAGAAAGCATCCATGACTTACCGCTCGGAGGGCACCCAGGAGCCGCGCGTAGGAGAAGATGATGAGGGTGAGCGGTATGAGGAAGCAGAAGACGAAGAGGAACCACGAGTAATACTCGCTCTTGTATTTGGTGCCCACCGTGTACCAGTCGGGGCCACAGGAACACTGCAGCCCTTCTGGGATGAACCTGGAGAATAGAAAGACATTGCCAGGGATCGAATGATAGACTCCTAGGGCTGGAAGGGGACCTTGGAGGTCTTCTAGTCCAACCCCTTGCTCAAGCAGGAGACCCTAAACTATTTCAGACAGATGGTTGTCCAATCTCTTCTTTAAAAAACCCAGTGATGAAGGAAGGAAGGAAGGAAGGAAGGAAGGAAGGAAGGAAGGAAGGAAGGAAGGAAGGAAGGGTTGGAATGGACCTTAGAGGTCATCTAGTCCAACCCCCTGCCCATGCCAGGAATCCATATGCCACCCTGGACCAATGGTTATCCAATTTGTTTTTCCTTGAAGATTTCCAGCGATGTAGGAGAAACTACTACTGACCTAGCTATCTGCGAGATCGCATCCTGCCCCATACATCCCTCCGACCGATCCGCTCCCACAGAGAGGGACTTCTCCGGGTGCCGTCCACTAGGCAATGCCAGTGGGCGACGCCCAGGGGAAGGGCCTTCTCTGTGGCGGGCCCAGCTCTATGGAACGACCTTCCCCCCCCCCGACCTCAGAACAACTACGGACCTCCGCGCCTTCCGACAAAAGCTCAAGACTTATCTTTTCCAACAGGCCGGCCTGGCCTAACCTACCTTCCTGCCTTCTCAGTCTGAACATCTAAATTGTTTTAATAGGGTTTTTAAGGGGTTTAGTTTTTAGGATTTTAGGTCTTTTAGCGCAGGGATAAATTGTTTAATTTGATTTTATATATATTTATGATGTTTTGTACGTTTTTAATTCCCCTGTGCACCGCTCCGAGTCCCTTCGGGGAGAGGGAGCGGTCTACAAATTAAATGTATTATTATTATTACATCCTGGAGGAGAAACTACTCCGGTTCCTCTCTGTGCCCATCAAACCTGCTCCAGCCGAAGAACGGGGGGATGGAGACCCCGACTCCAATGACCCACGTGGTCACCACCACTACCACAGCATGCTTGGCATTGAAACGGAAGTTCCCCAGCGGCTTGCAGATCACGACGTAGCGTTCGAAGGCCAGGAAGGCCAAGGACCAGCCGGTGACCAGACCTGGGGATAACAGACAGACAGATAGACATGGATGGGGGGTGAATTAGAAGTAGACAATTGCAGGACCTCACTATATAAACCCCCAACCAAGGTTACACCCTCAACTCTCTATCTTCATCCTTACTTTCTGGCAGGTGTAGGATTCAGCCCGTTCGGATCGGTTCAACAGAACTAGTGAGTTCTGGTGAGAACTCAGCTGATTTGCATGGCACAGTTGTTTTTTCCACGCGCCAGCTGTTTTGCTCACCGGTGCTGACATAGAAGGTAGGTTTTAAGCTTAAAAAGGGTGACTTTTCAATGCTGCGCATGCAAACCAAAACCAGTTGTTAAACCGGTTGCATCCCAAAAACTGATTCCAGGGCCGTGTTTCTCAACGTTGGCCACTTGAAGAGGGGCGGACTTCAACTCCCAGAATTCCCCAGCCAGCTTTCTTTAAGACAGGGGTGCCCAAACTTGGCAACTTTAAGACTTGTGGACTGCAACTCCCAGAATTCCCCAGCCAGCTTTCTTTAAGACAGGGGTGCCCAAACTTGGCAACTTCACCGGGTTGAGAAATTCTGGGAGTTGAAGTCCACAAGTCTTAATTTGGCCATGTTTGATGGCCCCTGCATTTATAATGTTAACACAGACTTTCACCCAACATTCGTGAAGGGTTGGATAACCTCCAAGAGGACTAGATCCACCTCAAATGTTCTAGATTACAATTTCCATCATCTCCTCCTTGGCTGGATCCGAAGGACACCACAGGTTGATCCATCCGAAGAACATCAGCCTTGATTGGACGGCTGCGTTCTGGAAAATCCACTCAACCACCACTGTTTCCCAACCTTGGGTTTTTTTTTTAAAGAGGGGTGGACTTCAACTCCCAGGATTCCCCTGCCAGCTTGCTTTAAGAGGCGTGGTCTTTAGTGCCGACCAGAGAACTCTGGGAGTTGGAGTCTACACCTTCTAAAGTGGTCAAAGTTGAGAAACACTGCCCTGAACATTCAACGAAACGGGGACTTCAACTCCCAAGATTCTTCAGCTACCCCTGATGGCCACAACTCTTGAAAAAAGTGGCTGGGGACTCCTGGGAGTTGAAGTCCACCCCGCTTCAAATGACCAAGATTGAGAGCAGGACCCACCTAGGGGAAATCACCTGGTTCTCTTTCCCAGTCCTCATATTTACCTGCCACCGAGCCTAGGAAGGCCTCCATCTTGCAGACCTGACGCCCGAAGAAGAAGTAACCTTGGGAGCTGGACAAGAAGACCATGAAAACTGCGAAGACACAGAAGATAAGTCCGGCAAAGGAGATGTTGACCAAGATGTAGTTGAGAGGCTGCCTCAACTTCTTGTACTTGATGGTGACGAAGAGGATGATGGCGTTGAGGGGCGTCCCGGCCAAGAAGACCAGGCCCATGAAGATGGTTTGGAAGTGGAAGGCCCACATGGGCGCAATGTGATATTGGGGGCCATCCCAGGGCTTCACCGAGGAGATGTTTTCAAAGAGGTACAAGTCTTCTTCTTCGGACATCCTCCCAAGCAGGGGACACCAGTGCGGACCCTTCCAGAAGACTTCTCCTCTCCTATTATAGGACACCCATGGAGGACAAAGTCCACTTAGTGGCTCAAGATAGGATCAGCTCCTAATCCTGATCATCCGAGATGCAAACTTGGGGATTAGGGATGTATAAGAATCCGGCCTTCTGTTCCATAAACCTTCCAAGAAAGTAATCTCATTTGGGGACTAGCTGCAACCGACCAAACAGGATCTTGAGATCTTAGAGGACAAAGCTGGGTAGGACCATAAGACAAAAACTATCCTCCTCAGCTTCTCTTGTTGGGGCCCAAGAAGTCAACTCTACCTTAGCTAGCATTCTGTCCGAACCTTGGTTTCTATCTATCCAACCAAAGGAACTCATTGCTCCGTTGAGTTGGGCTTCCAAAATTTGGTGGCCATCAAGAAGGCGAGTTTCCTGTATTGCTTTGCTGTCCGGGAATGACTTTGGACATTCCTACATTTGATGGGACTAAACCTCTGGTCAACTGACCAAGATAACGTGGTTGAGAGGACCTGGGTCTTGACCATCATTGGCCCAACAAGATGTCCCATGGCTTAGTCCAGTAAACACCATCCAGTTCCATCTTAGTCCAGTTCCAAGTAGCACGATGAGGGTTAGAATAGTGTTTCTCAACCATGGCTCTTGAAGATGGGTGGACTCCCAACTTCCAGAATTCTGGGAATTGAAGTCCACTCATCTTCAAATAACAAAGTTTGAGAAACAGTGTGCCAGAGCACTGACGGTGAGCCTTTTCAGCAATGAGCGCCGAAACTGGAACGTGTGCACCAGGGATGGGTTGCTGCCGGTGTTACTACCCGTTGGCTTGGTGTGCGCCCGCCAGCCGCGCTTTGCCTACACATGCAGAGTTGCCTTTAAATGGATCTGTGCACGCAAAGAACATTATGAAATGACAAAAAAAAACATGGGCGACAGAAGAACCGCTTCGGGGGCATGGCCAGCCTGCTGTCCCTACCGGTTTGGCGACCCAGTTGCAATTTCCACTAACGGTTCGTGTGAACTTGTGCAAACCGGTAGCAACCCACCTCTGGTACGCGTGCTGGAGCCCGGAAACTGGAAGATCATCGGCCAGCTGGTCTTCACACGTGCTGGAGCGCTGGAAACTGGAAATCCAGCTGGCCGTTGTGTGCTGGTCTTTCTGGTTTCTGGTGCGTGCATGCGTGCCAGCTAGCTAGTCTTCGTATTTCCGGTGCTGTGGCATGTGTGAAGACCAGCTCGATGCCGGAAAGCAGAAGAGCAACTGGTGATGGCCTGCGTGCCCACAGAGATTCGAACACTTGGCAACTGACTCATATGTACGACGGTTGCAGTTCCCCTTTTGCGACCACCCGACAAGCAAAGTTAATGGGAAACCAGATTCACTTAACAACCGGGTTTCTAGCTGAACCACTGCAGCGATTCATTTAACAACGGCGGCAAGAAAGGTCATAAAATGGAGCAAAACTCGCTTAATGTCTGTCTCGCTTACTGACATAAATTTGGGGGGGGGGGCTCCGTTGTCATTGTAAGTTGAGGACTTTCTATGGTTTTTTCCTTTTTTTAACCAGCCAAGAGAGAAGATAACTTTGGAGAAATATGGAGAATTGTTTTGTTTTCAACGTTAACAGAAAAAAATACGATTTATCATCACAGGAATTGGATTTTGAGATTACGCCACATGGCTAACTCTGTAGCCTCTGTGTAGAAGTTGTCCTCATTTAGCATCCGTCTCATTTAGCGACCATTTCTAGTTTACAACGGTGATGAAAAAAAGTCCCTCGGCCACCAGTCCTCTCACTTATGACCTCCTCACTTCTGTAAAGCAAAGGAAAGCTGAAATCAGAAAGAAAGCCCAGTTGTGGTTTCACTTAGCAGCTGTTTCATTTAACGTCTGAGTCATCGCTTGTGTAAATAAGTAGGTTACTATGGGTTGTTTCATCAGCTGAATTTCATGCACGTAGAAAGGGAACTGATTTCTCAAGGTCTCTCATTCGCTTTGGGCCACGATTTCACTTAGTGGCTGCTTCAATTAACGACCAAGTTGCCTGTTCCGATTGTGGACGCTAACTGAGGACTGCCTATATATTTTCCCTCTTCTATTCACTTTTTTGGCTTGAGTTTTAACAACGCTCATTCTAAAAATGTTTGGGACGGCGGTGCCAGGTCCTGAATGCATTTCTGGAGGACTCCCGCCCCCATAATCCCCAACTCCCAGAGTCACCGGAGCTGAGTGTTAAAATTGTTCTCGCCACTCTTTCTTCTCCAGGGCCTCCAGGAAAATGAAAATATTTTGTGCAAGCAAAAAAGCACAAGAATGACAACTTGTTCTGCCAGTTGGCAGGAACCACAAATGAAATCGGAGCCTCTAATTAGCAGTCTGCCCAAAAGAAACATCTGCAAAGTCTCTGAAGCAGCTGGCTCGTTGGTCTAGGGGTATGATTCTCGCTTAGGGTGCGAGAGGTCCCGGGTTCAAATCCCGGACGAGCCCAACTTTTAATGCCTCGGCTAACATTAAAAGGAGGAGAAGAAGGAGAAGGAGGAGGAAAAGAAGAAGAGGAGGAGGAGGAGGAGGAGAAGAAGAAGAAGAAGAAAAAAGTAGTAGTAGTAGTAGTAGTAGTACCGGTAGTAAATCCAAAGGTGCTTTTCCAAAAGGTAAAATTGGAATTTCTTTTGCTTTGAAAACATTTTACTTCTCATCCAAGAAGCTTCTTCAGTTTAGGAAGAAGGAGAAGGAGAAAAGGAGGAGGAGGAAGAGGTAGAAGCAGGGGGGAAAGGAGAGAAAGAGCGGGAAGAAAGAGGAAGGGGAAGAGGGAGGGGAAAGAGTATGAGGAAGATGAGGAGGAAGGGAAGGAAGGAGGAAAAAGAGGAGAAAGAGGTGGTAGAACGAGAAGGAGAAGAGGGAGGAGGAGGAGGAGGAGGAGAAGAAGAAGAAGAAAGAGGAGGAGGAAGATGAGGAGGAAGGGAAGGAAGGAGGAAGAAGAGGAGGAAGAGATGGTAGAACAAGGAGAAGAAGGAGGAGAAGGAGAAGAAGAAGAAGAAAGGAGGAGGAAGAGAAGGAGGAAGAGAAGGAAGAAGAAGAGGAGGAAGGAGAAGGGGGAGGAGGAGAAGAAGAAAGAGGAGGAAAATGAGGAAGTGAAGAAAGGAGAAAGAAGAGGAGGAAGAGGTGGTAGAACAAGGAGAAGAAGGAGGAGAAGGAGAAGAAGAAAGGAGGAAAATTATGAAGTGAAGGAAGAGGAGGAGGAAGAGGTGGTAGAACAAGAAGGAGAAGAAGGAGGAGGAGAAGGTGGAGGAGGAGAAGAAGAAGAAAGGAGGAAGATGAGGAGAAAGGGAAGGAAGGAGGAGGAAGAGGTGGTAGAACGAGAAGGAGAAGAAGGAGAAGAAGAAGGTGGAGGAGGAAGGGGAGGAGAAGGAGGAGGAGGAGGAAGAAGAGGAAGAAAGGAGGAGGAAGGTAAGGAGGAAGAGAAGGAAGAAGAAGAGGAAGGAGAAGGGGAGGAGGAGAAGAAGAAGAAAGAGGAGGAGGAAAATGAGGAAGTGAAGAAAGGAGGAAGAAGAGGAGGAAGAGGTGGTAGAACAAGAAGAAGGAGGAGGAGGAGGAGAAGGTGGAGGAAGAGGAGGAAGAAGAAGAGAAAGAAGAGGAAGAGGAAGAAGAGGAAGAAGAGGAGGAGGAGGAGGAGGTGGAGGAGGAGGAGAGGAGGAGGAGGAGGAGAAGAAGAAGAAAGGAGGAGGAGGAAGAAGAGGAGGAGGAAGAGGTGGTAGAAGAAGGAGGAGGAGGAGGAGGAAAGGAGGAGGAGGAAGGGGAGAATAAGGGGAAGATTAAGATTGATTGATTGATTGATTTTTGGATTTTTATACCGCACCTTCTCCAAGATTCTTGGATAAGATACTTTCAAGGAAAAAACACCAACTAGAGACTCCACCTATGGGACAACCTTGACGTGGATGATGGAGCATCTCCATGGACCACAAGAAGTCAACCGTGTCATTCCATCTCCGGCTTCGGACCACGCTGGAGACCTCGCATGGTGGCCATGGTGAGAAGCCAAAGCCTGGACTAAGAGGCCCCTTGGCCTGATCCCCGAAGGCTAATCTGGCTGAGGTCCTCTCCCTGCCAGGGGCCTCCTGGAGAGTCGCCTGGCATCGTGTGTCACCTGCGCCTGGCAGGGGAGGAAATGGTGGTGGGTCAGGGATGAGCAGATGGAAGCAGCTTATGGAGAGGAGCTTGGAGGAGCCCCCGACCCAGGACGGACGGAGAGGGGGATTAAGGGCACAAACTGATTACGCAAAGTCTTCCCCCTCTCTCAACCCCCCCCTCCCACCCAGTTAATCCCATGGAGGGGTGGGGGCCACTGACTCAACCCTGCCTGG
This sequence comes from Rhabdophis nuchalis, assembly GCA_039707465.1. NCBI lineage: Eukaryota > Metazoa > Chordata > Lepidosauria > Squamata > Natricidae > Rhabdophis > Rhabdophis nuchalis. Next base: position 121,994,205 of record CM077648.1, read on the forward strand.
CCTTGGATAATTGGAGTGGGAACTTTCTCTTTCTTTCTTTCTTTCTTTCTTTCTTTCTTTCTTTCTTTCTTTCTTTCTTTCTTTCTTTCTTTCTTTCTTTTTCTTTCTTTCTTTCTTTCTTTTTCTTTCTTTCTTTCTCTCCCTCCCTCCCTCCCTCCCTCCCTCCTTCCTTCCTTCCTTCCTCCCTCCCTTCCTTCCTTGGATAATTGAAGTGGAAACTTCTTGAGTTGGGAACACCTTTCTTTTTCTTTCTTTTCTTTCTTTCTTTCTCGTTCTTTCTCTCTTTCTCCCCCTTCCTTCCTTCCTCCCTCCCTCCCTTCCTTGGATAATTGAAGTGGAAACTTTTCTTGAGTTGGGAACATCTTTCTTTCTTTCTCGTTCTTTCTCTCTCTCTCTCTCCCCCCCTCCCTTCCTTCCTTCCTCCCTCCCTTCCTTGGATAATTGAAGTGGAAACTTTTCTTGAGTTGGGAACATCTTTCTTTCTTTCTTTCTTTCTTTCTTTCTTTCTTTCTTTCTTTCTTTCTTTCTTTCTTTCTTTCTTACTTTCTTTCTTTCTTTCTTTCTCTCTCTCTCTCTCTCTCTCTCTCTCTCTCTCTCTCTCTCTCTCTCTCTCCCTCCCTCCCTCCCTCCCTCCCTCCCTTCCATCCTGTATACCGTCCGATTACCTATATACCATTCGTGACAAATAGTTATCCAATCCTTTTTTGAGAAGCTCCAGCAATAAGTTATCTGATCCGGTCATTTATTTATCTGATTAGGTAATTGGATTAGGTCTCTTTGGGAGTGACGTGTAGGCATCTAGTCACCTTCACACTGACAAAAGGTTCCAGGTTGGTTTTTTCCTGTAGACCAGTATCTGTCGGGAAGGCCATGAAATCAGAAGATAATATAACAGAATAACCGAGTTGGAAGGGACCTTGGAGGTCTTCTAGTCCAACCCTCTGCTCAAGCAGGAAGCCCTATACCGTTTCAGAAAAATGGCTCTCCAACATCCTCTTAAAGACTTCCAGTGTTGGGGCATTCACAACTTCTGGAGGCAAGGAGTTCCACTGGTTAATTGTTCTCACTGTCAGGAAATTCCTCCTCTGTTCTAAGTTGCTTCTCTCCTTGATTAGTTTCCACCCATTGCTTCTTGGCATGGGCATGATGACATACAGACCATGAATCAATTCCACAGAGAGGATAAAATAATTTTCTTGGGATTGGCTATAAGAAAAGAATCTCGCCAGTCTGATTTTTCTGGATTTTCTCGCCCCACTTCTTGCATTCAGTGAATTGGGGAGTCCTCTGTCGACTTTCTTCCAAATCTTACCTTATTGCTCTAGACTAGAGCAATGTTTCTCAATTTCAGTAAGTTTAAGACAAGTGGACTTCAACTCCCAGAATTCCCCAGCCAGCATTCCTTGAGATGGGCGGACTTCAATTCCCAGAATTCCCCAGCCAGCATGCTTTAAGATGGGTGGACTTCAACTCCCAGAATTCCCCAGCCAGCATGTTTTAAGATGGGTGGACTTCAACTCCCAGAATTCCCCAGCCAGCATGCTTTAAGATTGGTGGACTTCAATTCCTAGAATTCCCCAGCCCGCATGCTTCAAGATCAGTGGACTTCCAGAATTCCCCAGCCAGCATTCCTTGAGATGGGTGGACTTCAACTCCCAGAATTCCCCAGCCAGCATGCTTTAAGATGGGTGGACTTCAATTCCCAGAATTCCCCAGCCACAGAATACCCTAGCCTGGGACTTCTGGGAGTTGAAGTCCACCTATCTTTAAGTTGCCGAGTTAGTGAGCTGGAGAGAAAGAGCACCCTTCACATCCACAGGTGATGTGCTCCACCACATTCTATGCGAATCCAGGGGTTCCTCCACATGTTATCCGCAATCCATGCCATAGCATGTGCAGCCACCAGAGGGCGCCCTTCGCCTTCACTTAAGGACTGGGGAATTCTGTTCTAACTGAAGAGGCCAGCCGGATTTAAATTTCTCCCTGGTTGCGTAGGTCTGCTAAAGGCTAAATTTAACTCCCGGTTGGTTAGTTGACTGGGTCAACCGATGGCTTCTGGGTGTTCCCGTGGTAGTTAACCCTTTCGCTGACCCAGTTAAGTCTATTACGAGTGTGTGTGTCTGTGTGTCTGCGAGCAGATTGTTTTGCAAGGAAGGATAAATTGATATGCAGAATAAATTAATATGCCATCTGGTAATGCATCAGAAGTCATCCTCGGCTTATGAGCACAATTGAGCCCAAAGTTTCCATTGCTAAGTGAGACAATCGTTGCCCCATTTTACAAACTCTCTTGCCATGGCTGTTCAGCGAATCACCGCCGTTGTTCAATGAGTAACACAGTTGTTAAGTGAATCTGATTTTCCCACTGACTTTGCTAGTCAGACGGTCGCAAAAGAGGACAACGTCTTTGTCCATTCTGAGCTTTCCTGACTTGGCAGATTCGGGCGATTTGCTGACATTCTACCTTAGTTATGTGTCCTTCTTCCCAAAGGTGTTTTTTTCCCCTCCAAGACTTTCTGGTTTTTTTCTTTGAAGACGTTTCCCTTCTCATCCAAGAAGCTTCTTCAGCTCTGGCTGGATGATGGAGGAAGGAAGGAGGAATACTCCTGTTGTCGGTTTGAGCTCTGAACTTGGCGACTTGGTTGCAAACGTTTCGTCCCCATTTGAGGAGACAGCTTAAGTGTGCTTTGGATTGCGGATTGTCTGGGGGAGCCCTGGCCTTTTAAATACCTTTCTGAGTCCTGGTTTGATTTCACGTTGTGCGATTGTCTGGCTGTAGTTGCTAGTCCATGGTTTTAGTCCATGGGACCTAGCTATCTGCGAATCGGATTCTGCCCCCATACATCCCTGCGGCCGATTCGCTCCCACAGAGAGGGACTTCTCCGGGTGCCGTCCACTAGACTCTGTCAGCGGGCGACACCCAGGGGAAGGGCCTTCTCTGTGGCGGGCCCAGCCCTCTGGAACGACCTTCCCCCCGACATTAGAACAACTACGGACCTCCACTCCTTCCGTCAAAAACTCAAAACACACTTTTTCTGCTTGGCCGGCCTAGGTTAGTCTCCCGTCTTTTATTAGGGTTTAGGGTTTAGGGGATTTTAGTTAATTTTAATATTGGGGATTTTAGCGCAGGGATAATTATTGCTTAATTTGCCTTTTATTTAATCTATTTATGTATATTTATTGATATTTTTAATTTCCCCTGTGCACCGCTCCGAGTCCCTTCGGGGAGAGGAAGCAGTCTATAAATAAAAATTTATTATTATTATTATTATTTAAGTCCTGGCTGTGTGATGTAAATGCTGGTGTTACTGTCATGGTCCGGTTTCGGGTTAGTATGATCATCTGTGGGTAATGTGGTCCGATTTCTTATGATCTGTTAAATTATAACAACAGCAATAGCCTTTAGACTTATATACCACTTTACAGTTCAGTTCTATAGTTTAGTTCTCTGAAGACACACTTCTTCCATCTAGCTGGTCTGGCCTAATTTCCGAGACTATTTTACCGACTGATTTTAAATTAATTTATAGTTTTAATAAGAGGGTTTTAAATTAATTTTTAGCACAGGGCATTGTTTATTTAATAGGATTTTATATTGACTACTTACGACGTATTTATTCTTGTATATATGTTTGTATCCATATTTTATTCACCTGTGCACTGCCCCGAGTCCCTTATGGGAGAGGGCTGCGGTATATAAGTTTAATAAAATCTAAATCTAAAATATCTACTTTCTTCCTCCTCCTCTCCTTTCCCTTCCTTCTTCCCTTACCTCTTCCCTACGCCTCTCTTCCTCTTCCCCTTCCCACCCTCTCTCCTTCTCTTTCTCTCCCTTCCCTCTTCCTTCCTTCCTTCCTCTTCCTCTCTTCTCCTCTCCTCCTTTCTTCCTTTCTTTTTCTGTTGTAGGTGTCTCAATTTATGTTTTCTTGGGATGGTATCTCCGCAAACCCAACTATAGTTGAGTATCATTTCTTATTCCCTTCCCTAATCTATCCTATGTTTTCCCCCCTTTATATCTCACTCTTGAATATAGATTGCATACTGATATTTTCTTTTCTATTCCCCCCACTTCCACTCCTTTCCCTTTTAATAGTTTGTCATCTGGCTTCTGTATCTTCCCCTGACTTTCTTTCCTGTGTGTCTTTCTCTAACCATTCACAAAATCTTCCCCATGTCTTGAAGTACACCAATTCCTCTTTCTCCTTTATTTTCAAAGACAACCTGTTCATCTCTGCAGTCTAGAATATTTTTTTATGATCTCTGGCAAGGAAATCCTCGTTAGGAGACTGAAAGTGCATAGCGAAATGTAGCGAGAGAGATTTGCTGACCACCCAGGCTAGCAGTCACAGACCCTGAATTGTAAAACAAAGAGTCTTTTACTTTCGCAGAAAAATTAAGTGATAGTAACTTCTTCATAAACAAGCGAGAAGTAGTCCTGAATCATATAAACAGTCTAGTACTCAAAGTTGGCTAACAGTTGCACAACTCACAATTATCCACGCTGATCAACACCCGACATACACAACAGTCATCATCCAAGGATCAGCAACTAACAGTGATTTTGGCTCCCTCTTAAGGCCGATTGAGGAAACAGAAGCCAATCACATTTTACTGCAGTAGTTAAAGTTACAGATACAGTATTGCAATCGTGGTTTATATATTGCCAGCCCAACATTAGGATTACATTCCTAGCAATCTCCTCTTCCGTTGGTGCCTTATCTCACTTCCAATTTTGCGCCAATACAATTCTCGCTGCTGTACTTAGATGTCTAATCGAATAGGGATCTTCAACGGACCCGCCCTGGGTCCGTTTGGAGAAGGGCGGGGTATAAATTTAATAAAATCAAAATCAAAATCAAAGCCAAACAAGGATCTTCAAAATGCCCTTTCCTTGAATGGATTTACCCGATCTGCATTTCTAAAAGTGGCCTCTACTTGGGGGGCAAGGGAGATGGGGCTGTTTTTAAGAGCATGGTTCTCCATTTCTCCTTTAGGGAAATACATTATCTTGCCTTTTTAATATTCCTCAAAATATTTCATTCTTTTAGGTAGGGGGTGGGGGGCTTCCAAAAGTCCAATCAAATATTGGAAAGCTGCTATCCTGTCTCCCCTGGTCCTTCTTTTCATTAAACTAGACAATCCCAGTTCCTGCAACCGTTCTTCATATGTTTTATTCTCCAGTCCCCTCATCCTCTTTGTGGCTTTTCTCTGCACTCTTTCTAGAGTCTCCACATCTTTTTTATAGCATGGTGACCAAAACTGGATGCAGGATTCCAAATGTGGCCTTTTGTTGTTAGTTGTAAAGTCGTGTCCGACCCATCGCGACCCCATGGACCATGTTCCTCCAGGCCTTCCTGTCCTCTACCATCCCTTGGAGTCCGTTAAAGCTCATGCCGGCTGCTTTGAGGACTCCATCCAGCCACCTCCTTCTCTGCCGTCCCCTTCTTCTTCTGCCCTCCATCGTTCCCAGCATGAGGCTCTTCTCCAGGGAGTCCTTCTTCCTTTGAGCTTCCTCTTCAGGATCTGGCCTTCTAAAGAGCAGTCAGGGTTGACCTCCTCTAGGACTGACTGGTTGGATGGCCTTGCAGTCCAAGGGACACACAATAGATAGATAGGTAGGTAGGTTGGTAGGTAGATGATAGAAGATAGACAGATAGATAGATAGAAGTCCCCTTCTTCTTTTGCCCTCCATCGTTCCCAGCATGAGGCTCTTCTCCAGGGAGTCCTTCTTCCTTCTCCTCAGGTGGCCAAAGTCTTTGAGTTTCCTCTTCAGGATCTGGCCTTCTAAAGAGCAGTCAGGGTTGACCTCCTCCAGGACTCACCGGTTGGATGGCCTTGCAGTCCAAGGGACTCACGATAGATAGGTAGATAGGTAGATAGGTAGGTAGATGATAGAAGATAGAAGATAGACAGACAGGCAGACAGACAGATAGATAGATGTCCCCTTCTTCTTCTTCTTTTGTCCGCCATCGTTCCCAGTATGAGGCTCTTCTCCAGGGAGTCCTTCTTCCTTCTCCTCAGGTGACCAAAGTCTTTGAGTTTCCTCTTCAGGATCTGGCCTTCTAAAGAGCAGTCAGGGTGGATCTCCTCTAGGACTCACCGGTTGGATGGCCTTGCAGTCCAAGGGACTCACGATAGATAGATAGGTAGGTAGGTAGGTAGGTAGATGATAGAAGATAGACAGACAGGCAGACAGATAGATAGATGTCCCCTTCTTCTTCTTCTTTTGCCCACCATCTTTCCCAGCATGAGGCTCTTCTCCAGGGAGTCCTTCTTCCTTCTCCTTCAGTGGCCAAAGTCTTTGAGTTTCCTCTTCAGGATCTGGCCTTCTAAAGAGCAATGAGGGTGGATCTCCTCTAGGACTGACCGGTTGGATGGCCTTGCAGTCCAAGGGACTCACAATAGATAGGTAGGTAGGTTGGTAGATGATAGAAGATAGACAGACAGGCAGACAGACAGATAGATAGATGTCCCCCTTCTTCTTCTTCTTTTTGCCCTCCATCGTTCCCAGCATGAGGCTCTTCTCCAGGGAGTCCTTCTTCCTTCCTTAGGTGGCCAAAGTTTTTGAGTTTCCTCTTCAGGATCTGGCCTTCTAAAGAGCAATGAGGGTGGATCTCCTCTAGGACTCACCGGTTGGATGGCCTTGCAGTCCAAGGGACTCAGTGCAGGAGTCTTCTTCTCCAGCACCCGAGTTCAAAGGCCTCCATTCTTGGGCCCTCAGCCTCCCTTATGGTCCAGCTTTCACAGCCGTACATTGCAACTGGGAAAACCACAGCCTTGACTAGGCGCACTTTTCATTGGCAGGGTGACGTCTCTGCTTTTCCGCGTGTGGTCCGGTGCGGCCTTACGAAGGCTTCCTCTTGTGGTTCGGCGGTTGGCTTGGAAAGACCAGAGGCCTCCTGGCCCAAGGATGCTGTGGTCCGTTGCCAGGGCAACACGGAACCCAGAACCCCAGCGTTTCCAGACAGTCTGAGGTCCTCGCAAAAGCATCTTCCATCTCGCTTGGGAGGCTGGGCTGAGAGGGGCCAGCCGTTAGCATGTGGCCAGCCGTGGGGCGACAAAGAGGTGATGGGGCCTTCTTGAGGACCTGGGCCAGGAGCTGTGGGGCGAGAGATGGAGCAGTTTGTGGAGAGTAAGGTGCCGCAACGGTGATGGGACGATAGGAATTGTGATGGGGGTGGGGGCTGGGGGCGGGGGAGAAAAAAAAGAGGCCAAACAGACTCAACTTTGGAGTTGCGGAGGTGGCCAAGATGATCCTGGCATCTCAGACGACTTCTAGCCTGTAAAATATATGTATGTATGTATGCAGTTATCTGGTTGTTCTGAATGAAAGGGTAGATCAGGGTTTCTCAACCTTGGTTAGTTGGAAATGAGTGGGACTTTAGCTCCCAGAAATTGAAGCATCCATCCATGCTTTTCTCTCTCTCTCTCTCTCGTCTATATCTATCTGTCTATCATCTTACCCCACCCCACTCTCTGTATATATATTGTCTGTCTGTCTATCTCCCATCTCTCTCTCTCTCTCTCTCTCTCTGCCTACATTTCTCTCTCTCTCTAATGTAATGCCTACATTCTCTATCTTCTCTCTCTCTCTCCCATCTCTCTCTCTAATCTATGCCTCCATCCCTCCCTCTTTCCCCATCCATCCATCTACCATCTCTCTCTATGCCTACATTCTCTCTTTTTTCTATCATCTATCTATCTATCATCTATCTATCTATCTATCTATCTATCTATCTATCTATCTATCTATCTATCTATCTATCTATCTATCTATCTATCTATCTGTTTATCCATCCATCCATCCATCCCATCTCTCTCTCTCTCTCTCTAATCTATGCCTCCATCCCTCCCTCCTTCCCCATCCATCCATCTACGATCTCTCTATGCCTACATTCTCTCTTTTTCCTATCTATCTATCTATCTATCTATCTATCTATCTATCTATCTATCTATCTATCTATCTATCTATCTATCTATCTATCTATCTATCTATCAATCTATCATCTATCTATCTATCTATCTATCTATCTATCTATCTATCTATCTATCTATCTATCTATCTATCTATCTATCTATCTATCTATCTATCTATCTATCAATCATCTACCACTATCTCTCTCTCTCTAATTCTCTCTCTCTCCTATTTATCTGTCTGTCTGTCTGTCTGTCCCTCCATCCATCCATCCATCCATCCCTCCCATCTCTCTCTCTCTCTCTCATCTATGCTTCCCTCCCTCCTTCCCTATCTATCCTTCCATCCATCCAATCTTCAACTTTTAGTGTTTTTATTGCAAACGTGATTTTTCATCTTCCACTCCCTTTTCTCCAACAGTCCAACCCAACACCCCCCCCCCACCATTAACTCTGGCCCACCCCCAGGTAACCAACCCGGCAGCCCCCCCCCTTCCTCCCCAACGGAGCCAAGCGGGATGAAAGGCTGACCCTCCCTCCCTTCGGGCTTTCGGGACCCCCTTGAATTGCGGGCTGGGGGAGGGAGGGGGGGGGCAGGCGCCCCAGCCGGGACCTTGGGGGGGGGGCGTCCTTCCCCCTCCCCCTCCGGCGGTGCAGCTGAGCCTCCCCAGCGGGAGGAGAAGCGAGCGAAGCGGGGCTCGGCGGGGCTCCAGCGCCCGAGGTAGCGCCCCCTCCCCAGGCGGAGGGAGGCGGAGGGTGGCGGGGAAGGAGGGGGTCTCGGGCATCCCTGCCTGCCTGGGGCGGCGGAGCCAAGGAGCATCCTTAGCCGGGCGCCTCCACGCGTCTCTCTCGCTGTCCGTCTGTCCACGGGAGAGGGGGGGGGGGGTCTACGTGCCCCTTGCCTGCCTGGGGGGAGGGTCCTCCCCGCTGCTCCTCCCCCTCCTCCTCCTCCCCTCCAATTCCTTGCTCCAAGCCGACCATGGAAGCGTCTGGGATGCTGCTGCTGAGAAGGAGGAGGAGGAGGAGGAGGATGAAGGCCAGAGCAGGTCGGTGGGGGTGGGGGTTTCCTGCCTCCCCCCCCCTACCCAGCACAGCCCCCCCCCAGCCCTCGCTCCGCACTTCTGCGCCCTCCCTCCCCCTCCCCCGGCTGTCCTCGCCCCCTCCCCCCGCGGGAGTGGGGGGTTCTGACCCTCCTGCTTCCCCCCCCCTCCTGAGCCGGGACCCCCCCTTTTTTCAAGACCCCCCACCCCGAGTTTCCTCGCCCCTCTTCTTGTGGCATCGACTCCACCTCCCCCCCTCCCGTCTCTCCGCCCCTCCCTTTAGCAAACACCTGCTCCTGATGACGTCATGGGCCAGGAGGTGGGGAGGGGAAAAACGGGGGGGGGGAGACGTCCGATCGCCCCCACCGCCCTTTTGTCATGTATTTATAGCCTTCTGCCAAGCCGGATCAGGGTCCCCCATGCAGAATTTCAAGAGCTTTGGGGTGTGCCTATGTGTGTATGTGTTGCATTTGATTTTGGGGAGCAGTTCCACCCCCCCCCCCTTGGAGGAGGAGGAGGAGGAGGAGGGGAAGGGTCCCCCACAGCTGCTTCCGCTCAAGGGGGTCTTGGGGGTGCTGCCAATCTAAGCAGGCCAGAGGATGACACCCCCTTTTTCCACCCTCCGCCCATCTATCTTGGTTAGTTCTCTTGCAGGTTTAAACCTGGATGGGAGAATTCTGCCTTCCCCCCCCAGCCTGGTCCTGGGGGAGGGGGGCATGTTCGCATCGGAGGAGGAGGGTCCACAACTGGTTTTGGGGTGCAGCGTGAAGGGGACCTGTGGCTCCCTTAGGGAAGGGTCGGGGGCGGTGGTGGTGGCAATTTGAGGGGGGGGGGAAAGATTTCCCCCTAGTTTAGATCCTGTGAAGGGTTACTACTACTTTACAAGGCCTTGGTAATAAGGCCACACTTGGAATATTTGCATCCAGTTTTGGTCGCCACGATGTAGAAAAGTCGTGGAGACTCTGGAAAGAGAGCAGAGAAGAGCAAGAAAGAGAATGGGGACTGGAGGCTAAAACATAGGAAGAACGGTTGCAGGAACTGGGGATGTCTAGTTTGATGAAAAGAAGGACCAGGGGAGACATGATAGCAGTCTTCCAATCTCTCAGGGGTTGCCCCAAAGAAGAGGGAGTCAAGCTATTCTCCAAGGCACCTGAGGGCAGAACAAGAAGCAATGGGTGGAAACTAACCAAGGAGAGAAGCAACCTAGAACTTAGGAGGAATTTCCTGACAGTGAGAACAATTAACCAGTGGAACAGAAGTTGCCTCCAGAAGTTGTGAATGCCCCAAGTCTTTAAGATGTTGGTCTGAAGTGGTGTAGGGTTTCCTGCCTAGGCAGGGGGTTGGACTAGAAGACCTCCAAGGTCCCTTCCAGTCCTAGGATTCTATGACTTCTGTGGTACATGCGTCTATTCGAGATTCGGATGGGATGGTCATTTGTCTGGGATGTTATAATAAGGCCTCCTGCCTTGGGCATGGGGTTGGACTAGAAGACCTCTAAGGTCCCATCCAGCCCTGTCAGTCTATGGTGTTTGCCTTCTGGGGCCTCAATCTGAGCCTGGAAGAACAAAAGGGTCCATTTAAATACAGGGAGTCCTTGACTTACGACTTCTATGTGTTAAGGGAGTTTTGTTCCATTTTACAACCTTTCTTGCCACAGTTGTTAAGTGGACCCTAACCCACCCACCCTCCCTCCTCGCTCCCTTCTTCCTTCCCTCCTTCCCTCTTTCTCTCTCCCTCCCTCCCTCCCGTCTTCCTTCCCTTTCTCGCTCCCTCCTTCTTTCCCTCCCTCCCTCCCTCCTTCCCTCCCTCTCTCCCTCCTTCCTTCCCTTTCTCCTCCCTCCCTTCTCTCTTCCCTCCTTCCCTCTTTCTCCGCCTCCCTCCCCTTCCCCCTTTTCCTTCCCCTTTCCCTTTCTCCTCCCTCCCTTCTCTCTTCCCTCCTTCCCTCTTTCTCTATGCTTCCCTCCTCCTCTCTCTTCCTCTCTCTTTTCCCTTCCCTTCCCTTCTTTCCTCCCTTCCTCTTTTTTTCCTTCTCCCCTCCCTCCCTCCCTCCCTCCCTCCCTCCCTCCCTCCCTCCCTCCCTTCTTCCTTCCCTTTCTCCTCCCTCCCTTCTCTCTTCTCTCCTTCCCTCTTTCTCCATCCCTCCCTCCTCCTCTCTCTTCCTCTCTCTTTTCCCTTCCCTTCCCTTTTTTCCTCCCTTCCTCTTTTTTCCTTCTCCCCTCCCTCCCTCCCTCCCTCCCTTCTTCCTTCCCTTTCTCCCTCGCTCCCTTCTTCCTTCCCTCTTTCTCCATCCCTCCCTCCTTCTCTCTCTTCCTCTCTCTTTTTCCCTTCCCTTCTTTCCTCCCTTCCTCTTTTTTTCCTTCACCCCTCCCTCCCTCCTTCCCTTTCTCCTCCCTCCCTTCTCTCTTCTCTCCTTCCCTCTTTCTCCATGCCTCCCTCCTTCTCTCTCTTCCTCTCTCTTTTCCCTTCCCTTCCCTCAACAGTAGTAGACCTCAAGTAGTGTTGGATGTTGCATTGCAGTTGCCCCAGCTGAGGGGATCCATGGACCGTTACTGGTCCATCCATGGCTCCAGTTCCTTCTTCTCCTTGAATCCAAGTGGGAGGAAGTGTCTTCTACTATCCATCTTTGATGGGCAGTTCCAGCCTTCAGTCATGTCCATATCGTTTTGGGAAGGCATGTAGAGGTAGCCCGTCCTGTTCTGAAAAGGTTCGGTCTACAGCAAGTTGGCCCACTCTTGGTACGGTTGATGTTGAGGGTGATCTTCCATGCCAGGTGAAGTGGCCTCCCCCAAGAAGAAAATGAACGAAGAGGAGGAGGAAGAGGGGACGAGGAGGAAGAGGAGGAAGAGGAGGAGAAGGAAGAGGAGGAGCAGAAGAAAGAGGAGGAGCAGGAGGACAAGGAGGAGGAGGAGGAAGAGGCGAAAGAAGATCCTAAGAAGTCCTCCGAAGACGATGGCAAGACCTCCAAAGAAAGCTTGAAGCACAACCTCCAGACTCAGGTGCTGCATCTTCTCGATGAACTGGAGGAAACCCGGGGAGATGGTCCTCAAACATGAAGAAGACGCGCTGGAGTTGCAAGGTGAGATCTTCCCAGGTCCCAGAGGTGGACAGTTCTGGCTCTGGAGCCACCTTCTCCCTTCGGTTCTTGGTTGACGGCAATGGTGGTGGACCATTGTCCTCTCAACAGTGTTTGGGAGCAACCTAGGTTGCCTGAGAGATGATGGTGAGCTCCAGCGAGGAGGAGGAGGAGGAGGAAAAGGAGGGGGGGCATCTTCCTCCTCTTCTTTCCTCCTTCCCCTTATCCTCATCCTCACCCTTCCTCTTTTCCCTCCCTCTCCATCCCCATTCCCCAATTCCCTTCCTTCCCCTTCTTCTTCCTCCTCTTTCCTTTCCTCTTTCTTTTTTCCCCTTCCTCTTTTTCCCCTTCTTCCTCCTCCCCTCCTTCTCTTTTCTCTTCTCTTCTCTTCCTTTCTTTCCCTTCCCTTCCCTTCCCTTCCTTTTCCTTCTCTTCTCTTCTCTTCTCTTCCCTTCTCTCCTCTTTCCTTCTCTTCCCTTCCTTTCCTTTCCCTTCTCTTCTCTTCTCATTCTCCTCTCCTCTCCTCTCCTCTCCTCTCTTCTCTTCTCTTCTCTTCTCTTCTCTTCTCTTCTCTTCTCTTCTCTTCTCTTCTCTTCCCTTCCCTTCTCTCCTCTTTCCTTCCCTTCCCTTCCCTTCCCTTCCTTTCCCTTCCCTTCCCTTCTCTCCTCTTTCCTTTCCTTTCCTTTCCTTCCCTTCCTTTTCCTTCTCTTCTCTTCTCTTCTCTCCTCTTTCCTTCCCTTCCCTTCCTTTCCTTCTCTTTCCTTCTCTTCCCTCCATCTGGGACAGCTGTACTCACTGTGATTGCCCTGGTCCTCTCCGGGAGAGTGTGCAGGGGGTGTTGGGGGTGTCCAAGGCTCCCCACCTCGTCTCCCTTCATCCGAAGCCTCCCAGATGCCTCCTGCTGAAGTCCCACCTTCTCCTTGTTCTCTCCTTCAGGCTCTCCCTGGCTGAGTTCGCACAACATGCGCTTCCCCAGGTGAGGTCCAGAAGCCGCTTTTCTGCCCCCTGTTCAGTTGGCCTGCTGTGGATTTTGTGTGTCGCTTAAGTGTGTTGTTCAAACCCAGCCCTCTCGTCCGTTCCGGCGGGCTCTCTGGCCAAGCATTGTGCAAAGTGCAAAGGCCACCCGGAGGCTCCTGTGTTGTTTAGCGGAAGAGGCCGGGCCTGTGAATGTTCAGCCTGGACGGATAAACTAGCCAACAATCGTGGTTTGGCTAAAAGTCTTGTGTCCTTCCTTCCCTTGGTGTCTCTGGGTCTCCCTGCTTCTTCTCTTGAACGTTTTGTGGCTGTGCTATCAGCATGTCACAAAGCCCAGCTTCGCAGTCAATCAATCGACCACTCAGTCAGTCAGTCAGCCAGCCAGCCAATCAGTCCATCAATCAGTCCAATCAGCCAGTCAGTCAGTCAATCAATCAGCCAATCAGCCAATCAGCCAATTAGCCAATCAGCCACCCAGCCAGCCAGCCAGCCAGCCAGCTAGACAGCCAATCAGTCCATCAATCAGTCCAATCAGCCAGTCAGTCAGTCAATCAATCAATCAATCAGCCAATCAGCCAATTAGCCAATCAGCCAGCCAGCCAGCCAGCCAGCCAGCCAGCCAGCCAGCCAATCAGTCCATCAATCAGTCCAATCAGCCAGTCAGTCAGTCAATCAATCAATCAATCAGCCAATCAGCCAATTAGCCAATCAGCCACCCAGCCAGCCAGCCAGCCAGCCAGCCAGCCAGCCAATCAGTCCATCAATCAGTCCAATCAGCCAGTCAGTCAGTCAATCAATCAATCAATCAGCCAATCAGCCAATTAGCCAATCAGCCACCCAGCCAGCCAGCCAGCCAGCCAGCCAGCTAGACAGTCAATCAGTCAGTCAGTCTGCCAGCCAGCCAGCCAGCCAGCCAGCCAGCCAGCCAGCCAGCAAGCTAGACAGTCAGTCAGTCAGTCAGTCTGCCAACCAACCATCAATCAATCAATCAATCAATCAATCAATCAATCAATCAATCAATCAATCCACCAAGCAGTCAGTCAGTCAACCAGCCAGCCAGCCAGCCAGCTAGACAGTCAGTCAATTAATCAATCAGCCAGACAATCAATCAATCAATCAATCAGCCAACCAGCCAACCAGCCAGTCAGTCAGTCAGTCAATCAGTCAGCCAGACAATCAACAATTAATCAAATCAATCAGCCAGCCAATCAATCAATCAATCAATCAATCAATCAATCAATCAATCAATCAATCAGCCAGCCAGCCAGCCAGCCAGCCAGCCAGCAATCAATCAATCAATCAATCAATCAATCAATCAATCAATCAATCCACCAAGCAATCAGCAACCCAGCCAGCCAGCCAGTCAACCCATCAATCAGATTCAGCCCATCACAAGGCAGCTGGCAGGGACCTTGGAGTCCCTTCTAATCACAAACACAAATCTGGAATCTTGATTGATTGGTATTTCGAAACACATTTTACAAGCAGTCCTCGACTTACAACGCTTTGCTTAGCGACTGTTGGAAGTTGCAATGGAACTGGAAAAAACTTAACTTATGCTCATTCTTCACACTTACGACCGTTGCAGCATCTCCGCAGTCACATGATTTACATTCAGGTTGCTTGATCGCTAAAGAGAAAATTGGAGGACCCGATACAGGTGGTCCTCGACTTACGACCGCGAGGAAGTCCCGAATTTCTGTGGCTAAGTGAGACAGTTCAGTGAATTTTGCCCCGTTCTGTGACTCCTCCCCCCGGTTGTTAAGTGAGCCCCGGATTCCCTGTTGACTTTGCTCGTCAGAAGGTCGCCAATCCCAGTGACCCCCAGAGACCGTCTGTGACCGTCATAAACATGAGTCAGCCGCCAATCTTCCGAATGTTGATCATGGGATGCTGCAATGGTCATAAGTGTGAAAAATAGTCATAAGTTGTTGTTTTTTCCGTTGTCATTTTTGAAATGGACTCTTGTAATTTTTGAGGAGCAGCTGTAAGTGGCTAGGATCTCAATCGCCCATCGGTGGGTGCCATCTTGACTTTTTTGACCTCCATGGGCTCCCCGGCTACCCAGACTCTGCTGGGAAAGCTGCAGGGAACTGGTGGACTTGTTCCTCGGAGGGTTTGTGGCCCCTTGCTGGGATTATCTCCGCTGGGAGGCAGAAAAGTTGTGCAGCGGAATGTGCAGCTAGAGAAACTTGCTGGTAAACACACAAATAGTAACCCAGACACTGTTAGCAAAAAGCAATTAGCTTTATTACTACTGCTTCACAAGCAGTGAGGTTGGTAGTTAGCCAATACAAAGTCCCTTAACAAACTAACAATTGCTTACAGTCGGCAATCCACAGTTTCTTCCTTCTTCACACAGTGACAAACAATCACTTAGCAATCAGTAGAGATATCGAGCAGAGAAAACAATCCAGCAAGAGCTTGCGCTCTGCTGACTTCCTCTTAGAGTGGAGATAATTACAGTCACTAATTGCATTCCAACATTCCAACATCCTTAAAGCAACAAGTGACCATTTGTCATCGTGGTATTATATATTGCCTACCTAACTCTAGGAGTCTACCCTAACAATCCTGACCTATATTTCCCCCTCCCTCGCCCCCCCCCCCCCGACAGGTTTACTGGAAGACGAGCGGCTAGCCAGCGCCCATCAAGCGGAGGTTTTCACCAAACAGATCCAGTGTTTGCAAGGTGGGTCCCGATAGGTTTTTATTTCTTATTTATTTTATGTTGTGAGTTCCCCAACACAGCATGTGAAATGGGTTTCCGAGGGTAAAAAGATCGGGGCGGGCAACCTGTTAGGATATTCATCCTTATGTTGATGGTTGACGATATATATAAGCCAGGATTCTTAAAGAGTATATGTAGCTTTAAGAACTATGTTGAATTCTGATTGGCTGCGCTTCTCAGTCTACCATAAAAGGAAGCTCAGAAACACAGTTCATTCCCTTTTCGATTCCTTTGATTCCTGCGCTTACTGTTTGCCGCTGAGGAGCTGAAGCTGAAGATTGAAGAAAGGAGAAGTAATTTGTTTTGCATCACTGTAAGATAACTCTGTGTTTTGGGGAAGGACTGTTATTGTTTGAGAAGTTAGTATCACTGGTTGGAAGAAGCATTTTAGTTGCTACAAAGTAAAGACTATTGATTTTCTTACTATCAGAGTTTTTAGAGTTTGTGTGTGGCTAAAGCAACGTATCTCTTTACTGTCCGGTGTATTATTCACTATTCCGCATTTATTTTCAAATGGGGTTTTTGTTACTCCTAACCCTGGTTACGGGACCAGAGTTGAAACACTGGTTCTGAACCCAGAGTTGCTAACAGAACCGTTTTTAAAAACAGCCTGCAGCAGGGGGCAACGAAATCACAAATGAACGATTGAAATGATTATGAATTCCATTATTAAATTAAGTGACCGGCTATCCTCTGGCGGAGCCCAAAATTGAGAAATGCGAGCGAGAAACTGGATGAGTTTTTGCCCTACTAAAAAAAACTTCCCTGTGCATCAGATACAGATACAGAGAGTTGGAAGGGACCTTGTAGGTCATCTAGTCCAACCCCCCCTCCCAAAGCAGGAAGCTCTCTACACCAAGCAGACCCCACACCGAAAAATCCCCATCACTGCCGTTGTTAAATTATTAAAATGGTTGTTAAGTGAATACGGCTTCCCTATTAAGTCTGCTTTTTAAGAAGAGCGCAAAAGGGGAGATCATGTGATCCCGGGACATGGCAGCCGTCATAAATGTGAATCAGTCCTCAAGCATTTGAATGTAAATCACGGGACCGTAGGATGCTCGAACGGACGTTAGTGTGAAAAATGATCGTGACTTCCTTTCCCCCCCCAGTGTTTCAAAATATAAGAACATCAAAGCAGGGAAAAAACAGCCATGGACCAAATTACGAACAAATAATTACAATTATTTAAACCATTATGAGCTGTTACATTAAAGTACAGGTCAGTCCTCAAGTTACGACCGCAACGAAGGCCAACATTTCCGTTGGCGAAGCGAGACCTCTGTTCAGCGAATGTTGACCCATTTTACGACCTTCCGTGCCGCCGTTAAGGGAATCGCTGCAGTTGTTAAATCGGAAATGTCGTCGTTAAGTGAGTCTGCCATTCCCCCAGTGGACGGTGCTTGCCGGAAGGTCGTAAAGGGGGATCACGTGACCCTGGGACACTGCGACCGTCATAAGCATGAACCAGTGGCCAAGCGTCTGAATTTTGACCGCCTATTGCAACGGTCGTAAGGGTGAAAAAAGGGTTGTAAGCCACTTTTTTTCAATGCCGTTGTGACTTTGAGCGGTCACTAAACGAACCGTCGTAAGTCGAGGACTACCTGTAAATGGACTGGTTCATGCGGGTATGTTTGTGTGTGTGTTATTTGAGATACTTGTGACTCATACTTATGGCCGGGGAGGGAGGGGGGGGCTGACTTTTAGGAATCTGTCAGGGGGGGACGGAGGGTCTCTCGGTTGACCTACAAATGTCGTCGTCCCCCCCCTGGCCCTGTCACTGATACCGGAGCTGGGCTGCCAGGAAAACTAAGTCCATAGGGAGGGAACATTTGGGTGGCTCATTCAGAGCTTGGGTGGAAGGCCCAGCTGGACGGAGACTCAGATGACCCATGGCTCTTCCCTGGACGAAGGTCCGGCCGTCTGACGGTTGAGGGTGGAATGGAAATAGAATATTGGAATAGAATGGGATAGGATAGAGTGGAGTGGAATAGAATAGAATAGAGGATGGGATAGTATAGAATAATAGAATAGAATAGAATAGAATGATTAAAAAAGAATAGAGTAGAATAGAAGAATAGAATAGAATAGAATAATAAAAAAAGAATAGAGTAGAATAGAAGAATAGAATAGAATGATAAAAAAGAATAGAGTAGAATAGAATAATAGAATAGAATAGAATAATAAAAAAAGAATAGAGTAGAATAGAATAGAATAGAATGATAAAAAAGAATAGAGTAGAGTAGAATAGAATAGAAGAATAGAATAGAATAGAATAATAAAAAAGAGTAGAGTAGAATAGAATAATAGAATAGAATAGAATGATAAAAAAAGAATAGAGAAGAGTAGAATAGAATAATAGAATAGAATAGAATAATAAAAAAGAATAGAGTAGAATAGAAGAATAGAATAGAATAGAATGATAAAAAAAGAATAGAGAAGAGTAGAATAGAAGAATAGAATAGAATAGAATGATAAAAAAAGAATAGAGAAGAGTAGAATAGAAGAATAGAATAGAATAGAATAATAAAAAAAGAATAGAGTAGAATAGAAGAATAGAATAGAATAGAATAGAATGATAAAAAAGAATAGAGTATAATAGAAGAATAGAATAGAATAGAATAAAATAGAATAGAATAGTACAGAGAACAGAACAGAATATAATACTATCTGGAAGGGACCATGGGGGTCTTCTAGTCCATCCCCTGCTCAAGCTGGAGATCCTGCCATTTCAGACTAGTGGCTTTCCAGTGTTGGAGTACCTACAACTTCTGGAGAGAAGCTGTTCCACTGGTTGATTGTCCTCACTGTTAGGAAGTTTCTCCTTCATTCCAGGTTGCTTCTCTCTTGGATCGTTTTCCATCCATTGTTTCTTGTCCTGCCCTCGGGGGCTTTGGAGGATAGCTTGACCCCCCCTTCTTCTTTGGGGCAGCCCTTCAAACACTGGAAGGCTGCTCTCATGTCCCCCCATATCCTTCTCTTCTCTGGACTGGCCAACCCCAAATCCTGCAGCCGTTCTCCGTATGTTTTAGCCTCCAGGCCTTTAATCCTCTTTGTTGCTCTTCTCTGCAACTTTTTCCAAAGTCTCAATGTCTTTTTTGTAATGTGGTGACCAAAACCGGATGCTGCAACAGTCATAAGTGTGAGAGACGGTCAGAAGTCACTTTTTTCAGTGCTGTTGAAACTTTGAATGGCCGCCAAAGCCTTTGGCTGCAAATGTAGGACTGTCTGTAGTCAGAAAAGCCAATTATGCTTATTTATTTGTGTACTCCAGTTGGTTATATAACTCCCAAACGAATGATCGAAGGACCAAAATCAATGGGGCCGGAGTTTACTAGAGGTTCTGCCAAGTTCCTCCTGCTTTGCTCACTGGCAAAGGAGCCAAATCTGTTTGCAAATTCTTCATAAATATTGAGAGTGAGTGAGAAAGAGAGAGAGAGGGAGGGAGGGAGGGAGGGAGGGAGGGAGGGAGGGAAGGACACTGAGAGAGAGAGAGAGAGACAGAGACAGACAGACAGAAAGGAAAGGGAAGGAAGGAAAGAAGGAAGAGAAACAAAGAGAAAGAAAATGAAAGAAAGAAAAAAGAACAAGGACAGAAGGAGGGAGGGAGAGAGAGAGAAACAGAAAAAAGAGGGATGGAAGGAAGGAAAGGAAGGGAGAAAGGAAGGGAAAGAAAGAGAGGGAGGAGGTTGAGAAGAATGGAAAGAAAGAAGGAAGGAAAAGGAAGAAAAAAGGAGAGGAAGGAAGGCAGAGATAGAAAGAAGGATGGAAGGAAAGTCAGAAAGGGAGGGAGGAAGTAAAAGAAAGGAGAAAGAAAAAAAGAAAGAAAATATTTGAGGGAGGGAGGAAGAAAGGAAGGAAGGAAAGAAAGGAAGGAAGCAAGCCCCTTCCTTAACCTGGTGTGCATGGGGGGGGGGGGCTGGCAGGGGGGCAGCGCTCAACAGTTCGATGCCGTTGCGTAACGGAGATCAAAACACAAATCCAGGTCAGGTGGCTGAGTGAATGCAATTCTTTCTTTCTTTCTTTCTTTCTTTCTTTCTTTCTCTCTCTCTCTCTCTCCCCCCTTCCTTCCTTCCTTCCATCCATCCTTGTTCATTTTCTTTCTTTCTTTCTTTCTTTCTTTCTTTCTTTCTTTCTTTTCTTTCTTTCTTTCTTTCTTTCTTTCTTTCTTTCTTTCTTTCTTTCTTTCTTTCTTTCTTTCTCTCTCTCTCTCTCTCTCTCTCTCCCCCCTTCCTTCCTTCCTTCCATCCATCCTTGTTCATTTTCTTTCTTTCTTTCTTTCTTTCTTTCTTTCTTTCTTTCTTTCTTTCTTTCTTTCTTTCTTTCTTTCTTTCTTTCTTCTTTCTTTCTCTCTCTCTCTCTTTCTCTCTCTCTCTCTCTCTCTCTCTCTCCCCCTCCTTCTTTCCTCCCTCCCTCCCTTCCCTTTTTCTCCTCTGGGGGGCAGCCTGTTGGGGGAGAAGCCTTCCGCAGGGTGCCCTCCCCACAGCCACTCAGCCTGAGATTCCGAGACGCTGCGTCTTTAAGGGGCCAAGCCCCCCCCCCCTCAGGCCCAGGGCAGGCACCGAGGCTGGGCCAGGGGTCCCTTAGAGCTCCTGGGCCTGGACCCCCCACCCCCATGGAGCCAACCCCCTCCGCATCTGGGAACGGTGAGTCCCCTCCCAAGAGGGGAGGGGGAGTGTGTTGCCACAGCAACCACGGTGGCCCAACTGCCAGGGACCCCCTCCCCACCTGTTTCCATCCCCACCGAGTCTCTGGGAGGCCCGCAGGCTCCTACATCGAGTTGCACCCAGCGCCAGACGGGGGAGGTTCACCCACCAGGCGCCTGGCGTGGCTTTCACGCCCTCTCCCACCAATGGAGACCCTCCCGCCTCCAATATCAGCCGGTTTCGGTGGCCAACTGATTTTATTTATTTTATTTTATTTTTTATTTTATCAAATTTATACCCCGCCCTTCTCCTTGTTAGGACCCAGGGCGGCGCACATTAAAAACCATTACAAAAACAATACAAACTCTTAAAAGCATATTAAATTAACCTAAAACCCGTGCTAAAACCCTAAAAATTTAAAATTTATAAATATAGTCCTATATAATAGGTTTTTGATGCTCAAAAACCTTTGCTCCTCTGCTTGGGTGTCTCTAAAGCCCCATCGGGGTTTGTTTTTACTCAAACCGCGGTTTGTTTTAAAACAAAAATGGGTTTATCCATTTGAAAGAATGTTGTAAAACGTGAATTCGGGGAAAGTTTTTCTTCTTTATTCCTCAAATGCATAACAGAAAAAGAGGAGTGATTTCATCAAGATGCATTGTTATTAAACAGACAATTAAGTATTTGAGAAAATAAGGTGGTTTGAAACGAAGGAACACTAATTTTTAATTCAACATATAAAAAGCTCAGCAATGGGGATATCCTTGGCTACGTTCGATGGACAATTAGGAACTATACTTGCAGCTGGAAAGATTGGTGCACAAAAACTCGGGACCAAACGACAGAATTGAACAGAATTGAAACGGGACGTATGTTTTATTTGCTTTTATGCTAAAAATAAAAATTAAAAAAAAATTGGTTTATCAAATTGGAGGGAAGAGGGGGACACACGGGGAGACCCCCCCCCCCCGATTTCTTTAACCTTCCGTCCCCATCAGGATCCGAATGAATTCAGTGTAGGTTGAATTGAAGCGTTTCTATTTCAACGGATGCTTTCATTCAATTCGGTTTATCATTTTCCCAGTTATGGGGCAGAGCCTGTTTTAACTGGCACGGGTGCCCCATTCAGTGGGTCAGGGGATTTACGCCCTATAACTCCCTGGCAGGAATTTCCTGGACGTTAGTGGGGGGAAAAATGCATTTAGGCTCAAATTTGAAAGAGTGGCAGGTAAATACAGGTGGTCTTGGATTCACGGCGGCAGGAGAGCCCAAATTTTCAGTTGCTAAGTGACTTTTGCTCCATTTTGCGATCGTCCTTGGCGCCGGTGTTAAGGTAGGCCTGTTAGAAACACGGTCGTTAAGTGAATCTTGGCCTTTGCTGGTTGAAAATATGAGCTTACACCATTGTGACCTAGTTTTGCCATCACGTTGAGGTTTCTTCGTTCGTTTTTCTCGCCATCTGCAGGCATTCATCTGCGTAGTTTCTCTGTTGTCACGTAATCTATGTGGGCATTTACATAATTCTGCATTTATTTATTTTGTCATGCTTCTGCAGGGTGTATTGCAGAGGGCTGTAATGCCACGGAATTTCATTTTAATGCAGGCAGATTTAGTGTACATTCAAAGTGACAATAAAGGTTATTCTAAGTTCAAGAAACTGACCGGTTCATTTCCAGACAGAAGGGGGGATTCTGGGAGTTGAAGTCCACCCATCTTAAAGTTGCCAAGGTTGCGTCACCCTGAATGGTACCACGCACCTTTCCTAATCAAGTTCCCTTCCTGGACCCCTGGGGCTCTCTCCTGTTGACGTGCCCTCCTCAAACCAACTCTCCCAAGCCAGAAGAATGAAATACAGTATTTTGGGAAATATTAAATATTAATATTTTTAAAAAACTGTTAAAAAAAGGCAGAAAATGATATTTCCCTAAAGGAGAAATGGAGACACATGTTTTTAGAGGCAGAAAGCAGTCTTCCTTAAGAGCCCACTGCAGATGCCAGCAGCAGATTCGGACAGTGGGGAGGGTTGGGGGAGGAACCTGGGCCAGTCCTGGAGTCTGGGGAAGGCTCGGAGGAGGGCTCTGTGTCGGAGGCAGAGAGGGGGCCAGGGCCGTCCGACAGTTATCAGCTGCCTTTGGAGTCAGACATCAGTGAGGCAGAAGAGCAGCTGGAGCCTGTTCCCAGGGAGCGCATGCGCAGAGTGGCCAGACGAAGGGAACAGCTAAAGACCAGGGGTCGACTTGGGAGGAAGGCCACAGGTGGACGATGAATGGCCCCTCCCAGAGGGCATAAAAGAGGAGCGCCGGGGGAGTGGAGTTTGCAGGAGACAATCAGTTCGCTTCATTGGTTCCTGACTCTCCCAGACTCCTTGCTGAATTCGGCAGATCTCAGCCTGGCAGCTCTCCAAGCCAGATGAGGTCTGTGACCGTAAATCCTCCCTCGAAAGACTTCGTTGGAGGTGAAGGAGCAGAATTCACAGTCAGTTCATAAAAGGGTTGTTGTTTTTTTGTGTCGGGACCAGGAGTTGGCTTCAGGCTCTTGGGAACCGGTTCGGAGGCGTGGGCGGCTGAGTTACGACCTACTCATCCGAACCGGTAATAAGAACCCACCTCTGCCTCCGTCCCAATTCTCCTTCCTTCCTTCCCTTCTTCAGCCCAGATGCACGTGAGGAAGGACGAGTATGAGTGCCTGCAAGAGACGAAGGAGGCCCAGCTGGGGCAGGTGGCCGAGGACCTGCAGGAGGCCAACGAGCAGATCCAGAACCTGCGCCTGGAAGCCGAGGAGGCGGCCGCCGTGCACGAGAACGAGATCGCCAGCCTGCAGGAAGAGCTTTGCCGGATGAAAGCCGAGCTGGGAAGGGTCCAACAGATCCACGACGAGTACGAAATGGAGCTCACCTCCCTGCGGGCCGAAATCCAGATGATACAGGACTCGGCCCCCGAAATCACCGTTGCCGTTACTGAACGCCCCCCTCAGGAGCCACAGCTGTCCAGCCCGAGCCAGGAAATAGCTCGGCTCCAAGGTACCCCTTTGTTTTTAATGGGGGTAACTAACTAGCTCTCGGCTCCCTGGTGTATTTTTTTGTTAGGAGTAGACTCCTAGAGTTGGCTAGGCAATATATAATCCCATGATGACAAATGGTATAATGTGGCTTTAAGGACGTTGGAAGGTTAGAGACTGTAATTATCTCCACTATAAAAGGAGGTATAGAGAGCGCATCTCTCTCTCTCTCTCTCTCTGCCGGATTTGCTGTTTGATAACTGACGGTTCGTGTGCTGTGAATTACTGAAGAAGGAAGAAGGAAGATTGTGTTTTTGCTGACTAAGCAATTTCACGTTTGTTGAGACTTTGTTTTGACTCGCTTTAACATCACTGCTTGTTAAGCAGTAGTTTAGGTTTTTAGTTTTTACAACTCCAGTAAAAGCTATTTTATTTTTACTTAACAGTGTCTGGTGTACTAATTGTGTGTACACTAACAACGTTTTCTCTAGCTGAATACTCTGCTGCACAGCTTTGCTGTCTCCCTACGGAGATATTTCCTAACATTTTTTTTAAATACCGTATTTTTTGGACTATAAGACGCATCGGAGTATAAGACGCACCCAAGATTGTATATGTATATTTTTCAAACGCATAATGCTAACACTGAATTGGCCTAACTTATTTATTTATACCTCCCCTTTATTATTTTTATAAATAATTCAAGGGAGTGTATATACACCTAATACTTCCTTCGCCTTCTGTTTTCCCAACAACATCCCTGTGAGGTGGGTAGGGCTGAGTAACAGGGACTGGCCCAAGATCACCCAGTTGGCTTCCATGGGTAAGGAAGGGCTAGAATTCCCAGACTCCCAGGACCAGAATTCCCAACATTCCCGGTCTCCTGGTGGTTGGCCCAAAGTCACTCAGCTGCTTTTCATAACTAAGGCAGGACTAGAACTCACCATCTCCTGGTGATTGGCCCATCATCACCTAGCCAGCTTTCATGGCTATGATACAACTCACCGTCTCCTGGTGACTGGCTCAAAGTCACCCAGCTTGCTTTCATGCCTAAGGCGGGACTAGAACTCCCCGTCTCCTAGTGATTGGCCCAAAGTCACCCAGCTTGCTTTCATGCCTAAGGCGGGACTAGAACTCCCCGTCTCCTAGTGATTGGCCCAAAGTCACCTAGCTAGCTTTCATGCCTAAAGCACAACTAGAACTCCCTGTCTCCTAGTGATTGGCCCAAAGTCACTCAGCTTGCTTTCATGCCTAAGGGGGAACTAGAACTCCCCATCTCCTGGTGCTTGTTCCAAAGTCATCTGGCCAGTTTTTCATACCTAGAACTCCCCATCTCCTGGTTTCCAGCCTGGAACCTTCACCAAACTGGCTTAACCAGGAATCAACCATGTTTCCCCAAAATGGTAGGTGCGTTTGCTATATAGAACCTTTGGATGAATGTGGGCATGTTTAGAATCTGGGTTTATTTGGCTTTGCAGGAGAGAGAGCTTATCTAGAATCCAAGGGCTGGAAGGGACCAGCCAGGAGCTGCGGGGGGTTGGTCTAGACCAGGGGTCTCCAACGTTTGCAACTTTAAGTCTGAAGGACTTCAGCTCCCAGACTTCTCCAGCCAGCAAAGCTGTCAGTGTCAGGGCCTGGGCCAGGGGTCCCCAACCTTTGCAACTTTAAGTCTGAAGGACTTCAGCTCCCAGACTTCTCCAGCCAGCAAAGCTGTCAGTGTCAGGGCCTGGGCCAGGGGTCCCCAACCTTTGCAACTTTAAGTCTGAAGGACTTCAGCTCCCAGACTTCTCCAGCCAGCAAAGCTGTCAGTGTCAGGGCCTGGGCCAGGGGTCCCCAACCTTTGCAACTTTAAGCCTGAAGGACTTCAGCTCCCAGAATTCTCCAGCCAGCAAAGCTGTCAGTGTCAGGGCCTGGGCCAGGGGTTCCCAACCTTTGCAACTTTAAGTCTGAAGGACTTCAGCTCCCAGACTTCTCCAGCCAGCAAAGCTGTCAGTGTCAGGGCCTGGGCCAAGCAAAGCTGGCTGGAGAATTCTGGGAGCTGAAGTCCTTCAGACCTAAAGTTGCAAAGGTTGGAGATCCCTGGTCTAGAAGACCTCCAAGGACCTTTGCAACTCTTGTCACTGGATGACCTGGGCTTCCTTTCATCCCTGCTCCTGTGCTTTGTAGGTGAGCTGGACATTGCGAAAGGCCAATACACGGACCTGAGGGAAGAGTTCCTGACACTGCAGGCTAGCAACAAGCTTATGGTCCACCAGCTGGAGAAGCTTGAAGCCATGAAATACAAGTAGGTGTTGATGTTTCTGCTACTGGCGCCGCTGTTCCACCTGGAGACGGATGAGAACGAGGTGCCCTGAGATGGGTGTTGGAAGGCGGGGTGTGGGTTGGTCTCTTGAGTCTAGACCCATGTGGTTGACTTCCAAGTTCTCCAACCTGGTGGTCTTCAGAAGGGACGGCCCATCCCCAGGTTCCTTGGGCATCAGATGAGGGACGTCAACTGGAGTCCAACTCCAGTTCCATCCCAGAGGGCAATGGACATCTTACGCCTCTTCCCATTTCACCTGCACTTTGAAGAAACAGATGACATGGACATGGACAGCTGGTGATGGTCACCATTCTTGAGGTTCAAGAAGATGGGAAGGGAGAGTCCAAAGCTCTCCTTTCCCTCCGAGAAAAATCTTGACCTCGGAAGAGGCTAGACGACTTCTGAGACCCCTTCCGATGTCTGGATTCTGAGTCTCGATGCCTCTGGCCCTGTTCAGGTCCAGAGTGATGGGCTTGAGGTCCTGGCCTCTTCTTCATATTCTAGAGCAGGACCCTCTCAAAGTTGGCCACTTTAAGACTTGTGGGCTTCAACTCCCAGCATGGGAATTCTGGGATTTGAAGTCCACAAGTTTTGTGACCAAATTTGGAGAGCCCTGAATAGACCCTGCTGGCTGAGGAATTCTGGGAGTTGAAGTCCACAAGTCTTCAAGTGGCCATGTTTGGAGTCCCCTGCTGTAAACCATGGCGAGTAGGACTCCAGGAGTGTGACTTGATGGGTGAAATAACATCTATACCCTGCACGTTGCTTGAGTAACAGATGACCAAGGTGGAGGAGATGTTCCCTTCTGGTCTTCTGGGTTATTTTCTAACACGGGTCTACCACTTTTGGAAGACTTGGGGGTAATTACGTCCATACAGACTATCTAATGGGACGGGGGAATTGGAGGACAGGTATAGCTGAAGCTGTAGGACCCTCACACTGTGCATCAAGAGAGATTCTTCTTTGCAGGATCAAATCTGAGTCAACCACCGGGACAGAGGTTTAGGACTCATGCGGGAGTCCATCTTCAGGGAACTTCTCTCTCACCAGAATCCCAAAGATCCATTTTCAAGAGGCAACTGGACTTTCTAGTTTTTCTTGGAAGACGTTTCGCCTCTCATCCCAGAAGCTTCATCAGTTCTGACTGGATGGTGGGGAACGGAAGGATTGATGCTCCTTGCAGGCAGCTGGTCATTTGCATCCTTTGAGAGGGTCATTGAGGCCTCTTGGAGGTTTATCTCTGCCCTCCCTCCAACCTCCAAGTGGCCTCAAGGACCCCCAAAAAGGATGCAAATGACCAGCTGTCTGCAAGGAGCATCAATCCTTCCGTTCCTCAACATCCGGTCAGCTCTTTGAAGGCCACATCTGGGTTGTGTTTGACCTGGGGAGCCCGGGGTGAACGTGGCCAGGGTGGGTGTGGCCAGCATGACATCACTCATGTCGGAGGGAGGGAGGGGTGTGTGCCTGTGGTGGCCCGAGTGCTCTGCTAGCGGGCTTCCGAGCTCCGTTTTCGGCTGGGATCGCCTCCTGCATCTCTCTGCCAGCGAAAATGGGGCTGGTGTGTGTTTTTTTGTTGTGAGCTCCGCTTTTGCTGGCAGAGGCACCGTGGGCCGGTCCTTCTCGGCGTCCAGGGTGGCCTCATGGGCCAGCTTTAGGCAACCCACAGGCTGGATCCGGCCCCCGGGCCTTGAGTTTGACATTCCTGGGTTAGAGCACACCACCAACCAAAAATGGTCATGGCTGAATATCGACACTTGCAGGTATCCAAAGCTGGTAGCCGTAAAATGGGGGCAAAGCTCACGCATCCCCTCTCTCGCTTAGCAATGGAAATCTGGGGCTGTAAGTTGAGGACAACCTGTATGTCATTCACGTGGCGGGACAGGGGTTGTGTTGTGGCCTCTTGAATAGATGCGACAGAGGAGAGGAGAGCAGTGGAAATCTATGGGCTGGTCCTTGGGACAGAAGAGCCACCACTGCTAGCAAAGCCCCACCCGAGCTCGGGGGATCAAAGACAGGGGGCGGAGATGAATAGATGGGGCAGAGGAGAGGAGAGCAGTGGAAATCTATTGGCTGGTCCTTGGGACGGAAGAGCCACTGCTGTTAGCGAAGCCCCACCTGAGCTCTGGGGATCAAAGGCAGGGGGCGGAATTCTTAGCCTGCAGCGAGAGAGGGAACTTTGGATCTCACCTCAGAGGGTTGGTTGTGTTTGAGCAGGTTGGGAGAAGAAGGACAACGTTCCTCCTTCTCCAGAAGCGCTGAAGTCAAGTAGCTTCCCGGGGGATTCTGGGAGTTGAAGTCCACAAGTCACCAAGTTGCCAATCATGCTCGGAGGGCCCTGACTTGAGCCCATCTCCCACAGCAAGTACCGGGGCAAGACGGACGAATCCCCGTCTCTGGAGTCCATCTCCCAGTGGCCCACGGATCGCCGCTACTCCCTCATGAAGCAACCGGCCAACCATAAGGGCAGCTGCGTCTCCTTCTGGTCGGTGGAGATTGTGGGCGTGGCCAGCGACTACACGGAAGAGGAGAGGATGGAGAAGGTGGAAGAGGAGAATGAGCTCGACGTCTCGCGTCAGTTGGCTGAGGAGAAGGAGACGGTGGAGAAGGTCCAG
>CM077648.1:122024994-122074994 GCA_039707465.1 Rhabdophis nuchalis
CTCCTCCTCCTCCTCCTCCTCCTCTGATTTGGCTACTGGAGGGGCTGGTGGCCAATAGGCCACAACAGTGTGTGGTCTACAAGTGACCTTCCTCCTATGAAACGTTTGGGTGGGTGGGAAACTCTTGCAGTAGATCAGTTCCCGAAGTAGGAGACCCTTGAGAGGAAGAGTGAAGCTCAAATATGAGGGCTTGAAGAAGGGGTGAGGCGCTCAAGATCTTTAGGAGGAACCAGAAAGTTCTCCTGCTCAGTCGTCTAGGACCTGGAGGAAAGTTACGGGTGGAGAAGTTGAAGGGGCTGGGAAGCCACCTCAGAGGAGATGGTGATGGAGCCAGGTGATGCTTCCTCTCCCACCTTCTTCTTGCCCTGCCAGAGCTATTTATCCCAGTGCACTCTGGCTGAAATGGAGAACGAGGACCAAGCTTGCAGCCAAGACTTAGATTTTAAGAGAAGACACAGAAGGAGGAGGGACTCCGATGTCCGTAAGGTAGGAAGAGAGGGCAAGAGGGAGGGAAGGGCAGGCCAGCTGAACGGTGGAGAAGGATCAGCTCCACATCTATCCTAGAGGTTCCTTGGGCTCACCTGAAGACCTCAGCGCTGTCTTCTGGTCAGGGGACATCATAATGGCCAACTTTGCAGAGATGAGAGAAAGAAGGCCCATCCAGTGTATTACAAAAGAACCGAGGGTCCCCATGGAAGGTGACCCATTGTTGGCTTTTAAAAAAACATCCAAGGTCCTTTCAACTGTATGATTCTAAGAGAAGGTTTGGGGCATTCGAGAACTTTTTAAGGGGACCAGAACATTCTCCTGGGTTGCCTAGAACAGGGGTCTCCAACATTTGCAACTTTAAGTCTGAAGGACCTCAGCTCCCAGATTTCTCCAGCCAGCAAAGCTGGCTGGAGAATTCTGGGAGCTGAAGTCCTTCAGACTTAAAGTTGCAAAGGTTGCAGACCCCTGGCCCAGGCCCTGACACTGACAGCTTTGCTGACTGGAGAAGTCTGGGAGCTGAAGTCCTTCAGACTTAAAGTTGCAAAGGTTGGAGACCCCTGGCCCAGGCCCTGACACTGACAGCTTTGCTGGTTGGAGAATTCTGGGAGCTGAAGTCCTTCAGACTTAAAGTTGCAAAGGTTGCAGACCCCTGGCCCAGGCCCTGACACTGACAGCTTTGCTGGCTGGAGAAGTCTGGGAGCTGAAGTCCTTCAGACTTAAAGTTGCAAAGGTTGGAGACCCCTGGCCCAGGCCCTGACACTGACAGCTTTGCTGGTTGGAGAAGTCTGGGAGCTGAAGTCCTTCAGACTTAAAGTTGCAAAGGTTGGGGACCCCTGGCCCAGGCCCTGACACTGACAGCTTTGCTGGCTGGAGAAGTCTGGGAGCTGAAGTCCTTCAGACTTAAAGTTGCAAAGGTTGGGGACCCCTGGCCCAGGCCCTGACACTGACAGCTTTGCTGGCTGGAGAGGTCTGGGAGCTGAAGTCCTTCAGACTTAAAGTTGCAAAGGTTGGGGACCCCTGGCCCAGACCCTGACACTGACAGCTTTGCTGGCTGGAGAGGTCTGGGAGCTGAAGTCCTTCAGACTTAAAGTTGCAAACGTTGGAGACCCCTGGTCTAGAACTTGGAGGAAAGAGGGAGAGGTCCAAACCTTAATTGAGGAGTAATTTCCTTGCCTTGGGGAGCTGTTAGGTAAAGCTGTGGATGCTCCATCACTGGTGTGGTCTTCAAGAAACAGTCCATTTGTCCAAGAATGGTAGAACCCAACAAAGGAGATCTTACAGGGAGCAGGGGGGCAATTTGTTCTCAGAGACCCTGAGGGTAAGATGACAACCCATGGCTGCAAGCAGTTCAGGAAGAGGCCCAAAATTGAATTGAGAAGGGATTTCCTGACTTGGGTAGTGATTCAATGAAGCTATGGGTGCTCCATACTGGTGGCCTTCAAGATAGGACTGGACAGCCCTTTGCCCAGAATGGTAGGAGGGTTCTTGCCTTGGGCAGGGGGGTTGACTAGAAGACATCCAAGATTTCTTTTAACCCAATGGTTGTATGGGAAGGGATGGGACGTTCAAGAATTTTAGGAGGGCCAGGAAGTTCTCCTGGATCATTGTCTGGGCCTTTGAGGGCAGAGAGGAGACCAAGGTATGGGTGGGGAGGATGGGATGACAGAGAAGCTACCTCAGGACAGATGGTGATGGAGCTATGAGACACTTCCATCCTCTTCTTGCCTGCTAGGGCATTATTTTGGCCCAGTTGAATATGCCAGAAACGGAGAGAGAAGATCACTCTTCCAGCCATGAGCCGATCAATAATAGAAGATCGAAGAGGAGAATATCCCTGAGAGAAGGGATAGACGAAGACCTTAAGAGTTGGAGGGAGAGGGGAAAGAATGCAGAGCTTCTTCCTGACCAAGAACCCAACGAAAGTTCAGAGAGGGAAAGGCAGGTAAGCAGGTAATGGTGGAGAAAGGTCAGTTCGGGCCCATCCTGGGTGATTTCTTGGCCACATCTGAGGGTCTCCGTCCTGCATCTTGCTCAGGGGACACCATGATGGTCAACCTGACAGATCACAGAAAGAGGACCTTCCCGTCCATTAGCAAAGAGCTGAGTGTGCAGATGGAGTGACACCATCCTTGCTAAGGTCCTCAGGTCCTTGTGGGTCAGTCAGGTTGAAGGTTTTCTGGCCCAGAAGATGGATGTCAAGTAATTGATGTTCATCTTGAAGGAGCGTCCCAAACCAGCTCTGGTTCTTGGAGACTCAGAAATCCTGGGAGTTGAAGTCCACAAGTCATAAAGGGGCCATCGTTCACCACCTCTGCTCTAGAAATTGGTTAAAGGAAGGAACTGAGTAGGTTTAGCTAAAAGAAGAGAAGTTGAAGGAGAAGTTGAAGATCTTCTGATCCTCAAGGAGATCTTACAGGGAACAGGGAGACAATTTGTTCTTCAGAGCCCCTGAGGGTAAGATGAGAACTCATGGCTGCAAGCAGTTCAGGGAGAGGCCCAAAATTGAATTGAGGAGGAGTTTGCTGACTTGGGTAGTTATTCAGTGAAGCTATGGGTGATCCATCACTGTTGGTCTTCAAGATAGGACTGGACGGCCCTTTGCGCAGACTGGTAGGAGGGTTCCTGCCTTGCGCAGGTGGGTTGATTAGAACCCATCCAAAGTCCCTCTCAACTCTTATGAATCTATGAGCAATGATGGGACATTCAAGAACTTTGGATGCTGGAAGTTCTCCTGGGTTGTCTAGAACTTGGATGGAAAAGGCCCAAACTTGAATTGAGAAGGAATTTCCTGCGTTGAAGAGCTATTAAGTGGAGTTGTGGGGGCCCCATAATTGGTGGTCCTCAAAAAAAAAAAAGAGCTGGACAATAATTTGTCCAGAATGGTAGGAAGCTTCTGCATTGGGCAGAGGGGTTGACTAGAAGACATCCAAGGTCCCTTTCAACCTTACAATTCTGTGAGAAGAGAAGGAACAGTCAAGAACTTTGGAAGGACCTGGAAGTTCTTCTGGATTGTCTAGACCAGGGGGTCTCCAGCAAAGCTGCCTGGAGAAGTCTGGGAGCTGAAGTCCTTCAGACTTAAAGTTGCAAAGGTTGGAGACTCCTGGTCTAGAACATGGAGGAAAGAGGGTGGAGGGGAGACAAAGATACAGGTGGGGAGGATGGGGTGACAGAAAAGCCACCCCAGAAGAGATGGTGATGGAGCTTCCTCTCCCACCCTCTTCTTGCTTGCCTGGGCTTTAAGGCCCAGTTTAGTGTGCCAGACATGGAGAGAGAAGATCAGTCTTCCAGTCAAGATCCAGACAATGAGAGAAGATCGAGGAGTGAGAGGAGCTGGAGGAGAGAACCTTTCTTTGACCAAGAGCCCGACGAAAGTCCAGGGAGGGAAGGGCAGGTAAGCTTAATGGTGGAGAGGGATCGGCTCAGGCTCATCCTAGATGGTTTCTTGAGGCCATCTGAGGACCTCAAGATCTGGAGATACCCTAGTGACTCACAAGCAGAACAGTCATAAGGTCTGAGAAAGAGAACTGTCCAGTTAGTTTCTAGCCCATATGAAGGACCTGAAGTGTCTCTTCAAGTAATTGTGGTTAGTCTTCAGGGAGGGCCCCAATCAAACCATTGCCATTGGCTCTTGGTTCTTGCCATTGGCTTTGTGGTTTGAGATGTTGAACGGGAAGCCCAGATGATGGACATCAAGTAATTGATGTAAGTCTTCAAGGAAGGCCCCAATCAAACCCTGGTTCTCTTGCAGTGGGCTTCATGGTTTGAGATGTTGAATGGGAAGCCCAGGTGATGGACATCAAGTAATTGATGTAAGTCTTCAAGGAAGGCCCCAATCAAACCCTGGTTCTCTTGCAGTGGGCTTCATGGTTTGAGATGTTGAACGGGAAGCCCAGGTGATGAACATCAAGTAATTGTTGCAAGTCTTCAAGGAGGGCCCCAATCAAACCCTGGTTCTCTTGCAGTGGACTTCATGGTTTGAGTTGTTGAATGGGAAGCTCCGGAGGCTGTTTCCACTAGCAGAGGCTTGTAGGAGGCCATTAGAGCTGAAAACGGAGCTCAGGAGCCACCATAGGCGCCCCCGACAGAAGTAACGTTGAGCTGGCCATGCCAACCCTGACCTCCCAAGGCCAAACACAACCCTGATACGGCTCCCTCAATGAAATCGAGTTGGACACCCCTGGTCTAGAAGTTTAGCCGCATCCCAACCCAGCTCCTTTCATTGAACCCAACGAAGGCCATAGTCAGGACGAGTTGTTTAGATGCTCATTCACACAGGAAGCTGGCTAGGGCTTCATCCCAGCTTGTTTCTCTCTCAAACTGCCCCCCCCCCCACACCAAATAGCCCGTAGGCATCACGACTTACAAAGCTCCTCCAGGTTGGATTGGGGAACACATCGTTGGGTGTTCATCAGCTTCCTGGTGGCACCACATCTCAAAGTCCCAGGTGATCTCTGCCCTCAGTTGTATGGGTAGGAGGTGGAGTAGGGGGTTTGGCGGGATTTCACACAACCGAAGACCTAGCCACTGATCCTGCGTGACCCAGCTTTGCTCTCGCAGGTATAGGGTCTCCTGCTCGATCAGGGAGTTGGACCGCCAAGGTCCCTTCTAACTCTACGACTCTTATCTTCTACTTGGGAGAATTAAGGAGAAACTTCTCGACTGTGAGAACAATTGACCAGTGGAACTGCTTCCCTCCAGAGCAGGGGTCTTCAACCTTTGCAACTTTAAGTCTGAAGGACTTCAGCTCCCAGACTTCTTCAGCCAGCAAAGCTGGCTGGAGAAGTCTGGGAGCTGAAGTCCTTCAGACTTAAAGTTGCAAAGGTTGGGGACCCCTGGCCCAGGCCCTGACACTGACAGCTTTGCTGGCTGGAGAAGTCTGGGAGCTGAAGTCCTTCAGACTTAAAGTTGCAAAGGTTGGGGACCCCTGGCCCAGGCCCTGACACTGACAGCTTTGCTGGCTGGAGAGGTCTGGGAGCTGAAGTCCTTCAGACTTAAAGTTGCAAAGGTTGGAGACCCCTGGCCCAGGCCCTGACACTGACAGCTTTGCTGGCTGGAGAAGTCTGGGAGCTGAAGTCCTTCAGACTTAAAGTTGCAAAGGTTGGAGACCCCTGCTCCGGAGGTTGAAGGTGCTCCATCACTAGAGGTTTTCAAGAAGAGCAAATTGTCAGAAACGGCCGAGGGTCTCCTGCTTCACCAGCCCCAGCCAAATGGCACAGCACAACCCCCTTGTAGGACCAGCGTGGTGGTGCCCGTGCCACACACACCTGTGTCAGCCGGTCAGCTGCGGAGGGCTCTTGGTGGGGCCTTCCCTGATGGCTCTCCTTCTTCTTGGCTTTTGGCAGCACGACCGAGCGCAGCGCGACCTGCGGGAAATGGAGGAAAGGTACCGCCGCAGCCAGTACGAGTGGGAGCAGCTTCAGGAGGAGCTCTATCTGTGCCGGGAGGAGATTGAGAGGCTGAACGGCAGCATCCCGACAGGAGGACGGGTAAGGCCACTGGCACACACACACACACACACACACACACACCTGGCCATCTCTGGGACCGAGGGGGTCTTCTCATCAGGGTTGCGTCCAGAGGCCTGTCTTCCATAGGGGTCCTCCACGTTGGCCGTCCCCAAGAGCCAAAGGGTGCAGATCCAGAGATCGGATCTGCGAGAATCAAACGCTCCAGCAAAGCAGCGTTGGGCCCTTGGTGGCATCTGAGCTTGGTGGCTTTCTTGGAGATGTTTTATCATCATAAAATGACCCAATGACCTACTAAGTAACGTCATCAGTGCTAGAATGGAAGGGGGCTTGTAGAGAGGAGGAAGGAAGGAGGGGTTAGGAGGAGGAGGAGGAGGCAGAGGAGAAGGAAGAGAAGGAGATGGTCCTGGGCGCTCTCTGAGCTTGGCGGTTTACTTGTAGACATTTCATGACCCAACTGGGTAACATCATCAACCGAATGACATAGCGAAACCCCTGCAAGAGACCCACCAAGGACACCTCATTTCAACCCCGAACTTCAAATGTTCTTCTTTATCGGCAACATTGTGCTCCTCTGGTTCCTTGGTGGAATCCACCCTGATTTATTCCGAATTCTGATCTCCTGGAACACGGAAGATAAAAGCCATGGAGGAAAAGGCAGCCAATGTTGGTGGGACCATGAGTGAGCCACCAGAAAGGGTCTACGGTGATTCTCAATCATTCAGGTCCTGGTTGTCCCAAAGGTGCTTCCCCCCTGCCCCCCCAAAAAAGATAATTGGACTTTCTTGAGTTATTTTCCTTTCAAAACATTTCCTTCCTCAAAACTCTTCTTTAGAACTTCAGAACTTCTCATCCAAGACCTGAAGAACCTTCTTGGGTTGAGAAGCAGAAGATTTCCATAGGGGAGGGGGGGAAATGAGAAAGTCCACTTGTCTTTTGAGGAAATAAAAAGCACCTTTGGCCACCAGAAAGTTCTCCTTGTCGAGTGGTCAAGGAGCAGATGGTCAACAGGTATGGATTCTCTATTGGGTTGCCCCGATGTTGCATGTTGCGTATAAGGTTCTGACCACCACAATTCACGAAGGAGGCTGAGGAACAGGAAAGAGGGCAGAGGAGAGCCACCTAGATGGTGAAGGACTTGGAGATGAAACCCCACAAAGATCAGTAGAAGTAACTGGGATTGTTTAGCCAAAGGAACAGAACGTTAGACATCTTCCAGTCCTTGAAGGATTGTCCCAAGGAATGGGGTGGGGAGATCTTCTCCAGAACATCTCAAGTTATGAGAAGATCCACCAGTTGGGGGAAGATGGATCTCTCCTTCAGCATCCATCTTTTTTTGGGTTCTTCTTTTGGATGATCTGGGGAGACCCCTTTCCATGGGGCAGCCTTCCAAAATCAGGAGGAATGTCTTGAATGGAGCATGGTTCTGGAACGGTTCTGGATCAGGGACCACATCTTAAGTTCTCCCTGGGGCTCCCAGAACCTCACAATGGTGACCGAAACTCTTCTGGAGGCATCTCATCCCATGTCCTAGCCAACTTCCCCGAGAGACCTTTGCAAACTCGGTGGTCCGGTGAGCCCCTGTAGCATTTAAGCAGGTTTGAAACCCACCAAACACAACCTAGGCAGAGGTGAAATCCACCAGGTTCTGACAGGTTCTGGAGAGCTGGTAGTGGAAGTTTTGAGTAGTTCGGAGAACCGGCAAATGCCACCTCTGGCTGGCCTCAGGCGTGGGGAGGGGAATGGAGATTTTGCAGTGTCCTCCCCCTGTCACGCCCACCGAACTGGTAGTAAACAAAGTTTGCATTTCAACACTGGACCCAGGTTGTAAGTCCTCTAATCTTTCTCTTTTTCTCTCCTCTTCCTCTTCCTCCTCCCCCCTGCCTCATCTGGCTTCATGTCTGAATGGCATTTCACGCTCCCCCACCTCCACCCCCACTCTCCCCCAGGCCTCCCCCACCCCGGGTCCCCCCACGATCTCCCTCCCCCTCATAGGACTGATTGTCATAGTGGCTCTGCTCTGGTGCTGGTGGGCTGAGACCTCCTCCTCCTCCTCCTCCTCCTAAACCCCAACCAGGTATTCAAAATTGGCATTTCTCCCCCCTCCCTCCCCCAGCTGTGCTGCGTATCTGGGCCGCTGCCTCCCTTCTTCCCAGCATGCACTGTTTCCTGCCTGCTCCTCTCGGTAGAGACACCGGACGGGACAATCCACCGCAGCCAAGTCGCTGCGGGACAACCCAACCATTCAATTTAATTATTTAAAACAATGTAATATTTTTGGGTCATCTGCTTTTGTCCCTCCTTTGACATCCTTTCTTAAGTGATTCTATGCCACCATTTTTTTCAATATTAGTGTAACTCTTGTCCTATGGCCAGTTGACCATGGCCAGTTGGCTATGGTGAGTTGTCCCATGGCCAGTTGACCATGGGCAGTTGACTGTGGTGAGTAGTCTCATGGCCAGTTGACCATGGCCAGATGACTGTGAGGAGTTGTCCCATGGCCAGTTGACCATGGCCAGTTGGCCGTGTTGAGTTGTCCCATGGCCAGTTGACCATGGCCAGTTGGTCATGGCAGATTGTCCAAAGTAAGTTGGCTACAGTGTGTTGGTCATGTTGAGTTGGCTGTGGCGAGTTGTTCTAGACCGGTAGAGACATCCCACTCACCCCTACGTTGATCCCACCCCCTCCTTTCCTGCCCCTTCCTCTTCTTCCCCCCTCCCTCTCTTGAAGCCTCTGCATGTCCCTCTGGCTGAGGTGGGGCTAGAAGGAATGTGTGGGTGGTTGTTGGAGGCTCAGAGGAGCATCGCGGTGGGCAGTTGGGAGCCATTTAGAATATCCCCCCCGGGGGGGTGGGTAGAGACACCCCCTCCCTCCCAAGGAACTGCCTCCCTCTCTTCCGCAAGAGTCCCACCCAGTCATTTTGTGGCAATTACTCTAAGGAGCCACTTGGGGGCAGGGGTTAGAAAGCAGGATTTGCAGCCTAACTCTGCCAACTGCCAGCAGTTCGATTCTGACCGGTTCAACGTTGACTCAGCCTTCTGTCCTTCTGAGATCGGTAAAACGAGGACCCAGATGGTTGGGGGGGGGGGGGAGGCAAGAGGCTGACTCTATAAACCACTTAAACTCCGTAAATCATTGTGAAGTGGTATAGAAGTCCAAGTGCTATTGCAGTTGTTAAATAAGGAGCGAGGTCCTTAAGGGGATGCCTTGATTTGGATCGTCAGAAGGTCGCAAAAGGGGGTCACGGGACACCTCCCCCCCTCCCCCCAGGGACACTGTGACCGTCGTAAATAGGAGACAGTTCCCAAGCGTCTGAATTTTGATCGTGTGACTGGGCTGGGGAGGCTGCAGGGGTCGTAAGTGTGCAAAATGGTCGTAAGTCTCTTTTTCAGGGCTGTGTAATTTCGGATGGTCACTAAATGAACTGTTGTAAGTCGAGGACTACCCTTCCTTGCGAAAGCATAGAATATAAAACTAATTCTACTGCGGTGCAGCCAATAAAAGGGAGAAGTGAATAATAATAATAATAATAATAATAACAACAACAACAACAACAACAACAACAACAACAATAATGGGAATAAACAATAATATTGCAGGCACCCACTGTGGGTTAGTCATGAGGCTACCCAGCAGCAGTACTCGACTTATGGCCACAAGTGGTCCCAGAATTTCAGTCACTAAGCAAGACGGTGGTTAAATGAGTCATCCCTGATATTACAACCTTTTGGCCACAGTTGTCGAATAAATCGCTGCAGTTGTTATGTGAGTCACGCGGTCATTAAGCGAACCTGGCTTCCTGCGTCGACTTTGCTCGTCGGAGGAAAGGTTGTAAAACGGGGCAGAACTCACTTAACAATGGTCTCACTTAGCAACAGAAATTTTGGAGGTCGATTGTCATTTTCATTTCATTTTAATGGACTTCTATACGATTGTGGTCGTAAGTTGAGGTCGATTGTGGCCGTAAGTCGTAAAATAATAAAATGACCTGAATTAGTGGGACATACAACCTGTCCTCGTACTTACGACACCGCAGGCTCCCACGGTCACTCTTTGTGACTTCCTTTTCCAGCATCTGCAAGCAAGGTTAGTGGGGAGGCTGGCAGCCGATGGCAAATGATGCCCCCCCCGATGTCCTCACCTAAAGACGGCCTGGGACCCGCTTCGCGGCCGCAAGCGAAACTGCCCCCTGTAAGCCTTGCACACGCGGGACAGCTGTGCGTGTCTCGACAACATAAATCCCCCCATCCCGTCGTTAAGCGAGGACTACCCAATCCGCTTTCCCGACGGTGGGGGAAGACACCCCTTCAGTGTAAAACCAGCGAGCCCTGATTTCGGCATTCTGGGTTGCAAAATTTTAATCCTTGTAGTACTTCTTGGAGCTCCTGGAGAGTTTGTTTTAAGTTTGGGTTTGCAACTATGTGGGAGGGGGGGGAAGCTGTGACGGATGGTATGCGCCCCCCCCCCCCCCCCCCGCCCTTCCCATTGGCCAGCGGGCAAATTTCCTAGTTTGGCCTTGGAATTTGGGAAGGAGGAGGAGAAGGAGGAAGAGGAGGAGAGGAAGGTTCAATTGCATCCAAGGCAGAGAGGGTCGGATTAGCCAGGGAGAGAAACCGAGGCTGGGGGTGGGGGGGTAGGGAGAGGGGAGGGTGCCCCCCCCTGGAGAAAAACACCTCTCTAGTTTTCAGCAGAGCAATTTTTGATTGACGGGGGATTCCGAAGACCTGAAAGCCACCAAGCTTGAGGAGGTGGGGTGGGTGGGTGGGGTGGGGAGTAGACAACCCTTCAGACGATCGGCTGACGATCCAGAAGGATTTCGACAGAGTTGAGAAGTCAAAGTTAAAATCCGTGTAGAAGAAAAAGAAGGTTTTACACTTAGGCGAGGAAAATAAATCAATGCACCAGTTTAGTATAGGGCAGGGGTCCCCAACCTTTGCAGCTTTAAGTCTGAAGGACTTCAGCTCCCAGACTTCTCCAGCCAGCAAAGCTGTCAGTGTCAGGGCCTGAGCCAGGGGTCTCCAACCTTTGCAACTTTAAGTCTGAAGGACTTCAGCTCCCAGACTTCTCCAGCCAGCAAAGCTGTCAGTGTCAGGGCCTGGGCCAGGGGTCTCCAACCTTTGCAACTTTAAGTCTGAAGGACTTCAGTTTCCAGACTTCTCCAGCCAGCAAAGCTGTCAGTGTCAGGGCCTGAGCCAGGGGTCCCCAACCTTTGCAACTTTAAGTCTGAAGGACTTCAGCTCCCAGACTTCTCCAGCCAGCAAAGCTGTCAGTGTCAGGGCCTGAGCCAGGGGTCCCCAACCTTTGCAACTTTAAGTCTGAAGGACTTCAGCTCCCAGAATTCTCCAGCCAGCAACGCTGTCAGTGTCAGGGCCTGGGCCAGGGGTCTCCAACCTTTGCAACTTTAAGTCTGAAGGACTTCAGCTCCCAGACTTCTCCAGCCAGCAAAGCTGTCAGTGTCAGGGCCTGGGCCAGGGGTCTCCAACCTTTGCAACTTTAAGTCTGAAGGACTTCAGCTCCCAGACTTCTCCAGCCAGCAAAGCTGTCAGTGTCAGGGCCTGGGCCAGGGGTCTCCAACCTTTGCAACTTTAAGTCTGAAGGACTTCAGCTCCCAGAATTCTCCAGCCAGCAAAGCTTATTATGTATATACCCACATAGCAAAGCTGGCTGGAGAATTCTGGGAGCTGAAGTCATTCAGACTTAAAGTTGCAAAGGTTGGGGACCCCTGGACTAGAAGACCTCCAAGGCCCTGTCCAGTCCTAGGATTCTATGACTTCTATGGTACATGTGTGTATGTACATGGTACATGTGTGGTACATGTGTGTATTCGAGCTAGGCCATAAAATGAGGCAAAATTTACAGATGATTCACTTAGTAACAGAAATGTTGGGTTCAATTATGGTCGTAAGTTGAGGACTACCTGTAATCCCGACCGACCTGTACTATGTTTATGATAAGATTGCAGTAACTGAATTTTGCAAGTCCGAGTAGCGCCTCCCCCCCACCTTCTTCGCTTTCTCTTCATGGGAACCAAGGTGAATCTCATCCGAGACGCTTCCTCGGGTTACAGCTCTGGCCCAGACTCCGCTCTCTCTTATCTTCCTCCTGTTCCTCAAGGCTCCCCCTGCTGTCCTTTGCCTCTTTGTGGTTTCGCTGCTTCCCTGATGCTGGAGAAACGAGTAGCTGGGTTCCCCGATACACACGCTAACCTTAAATCCAGGTTCATGGCATGTGATACAGGGGTGGGTTCTGGCAGTTGCGACGGCCGGTTTGCTCATGCTTGATGCGCACTGTGCACGCGTGCACAGGGCAATAAAAATTGCTCTGCACATGCGCACAAGCAAAACACCCAAGATGGCGGCGCCTGTGGTGCCACTGGGAGGACTGGTTTGGGGGCGTGGCAAGCCTGGGTCGCGGCTGGCGACCCAGGCCGCCAAACCACTACCGGTTCGACCCAACCGGTCCGAACCAGTGGGAACCCACCACTGATGCGATAGCTATGTTGATGTCAGATACGAACAATGCTGAGTTCAAGCTACTGTAACTACTGGCAGTTCTCGACTTTCAACAGTTCATTTAGTGACAACGGCACTGAAAAAAGGGACTTATGTCTGTTTCTCATGCTTACGACCCAGAGGTGGGTTGCTCCCAGTTCGGCTGAACCGGTAGTGGTATTTTTGCCTGGGTCACAGAACCGGTAGAGAGTCAGGCTGGCCACGCCCCCGAACCAATTCCCTTGCTGCCGCTGATGTCACCGCCATGTTGTTTTTTAGTGACTGCACGTGCGCAGTTCACTATAAATTGTTCTGCGCATGCGCGAAGAACAATTCACATTGAAGAGTGCACGCACGCGCAGCGTTTTGCACGTGTTGTGAACCGGTAGTAAAACCGGCAGCGACCCACCACTGTTACGACTGTTGCAGCGTTCCCAGGGTCATGTGATCTAAATTTGGCCGCTTAGCAACTGGCATGTGTTTCTGAGGGTCTCAGGGTCCCAGCGTCACATTTGTGATCTCCTGAGAAAGTCCAGGGGGAAGCCAGGTTCACTTAACAGCCATGTCACCCATTTAACAAACTGCAGTGATTGACTTAACAAGTGCGGCAAGAAAAGTCAATAAAATG
This sequence comes from Rhabdophis nuchalis, assembly GCA_039707465.1. Taxonomy (NCBI): domain Eukaryota; kingdom Metazoa; phylum Chordata; class Lepidosauria; order Squamata; family Natricidae; genus Rhabdophis; species Rhabdophis nuchalis. Next base: position 122,038,068 of record CM077648.1, read on the forward strand.
AGGAAACATTTACAACAGCCACAGGAAGTTTGAGCTCAGTTCTAAGTCGAGGTTGACCGGTACTTAAGGCGAGGATAAGCTTCCCACCTTAAACTGTGGCCACTGAAATGAAAAGAGCTTAAAGTAAGCACTGAAGAACCAACAAAATGGTCTTTCTGGGACCCCAAGTGGACCTTACAAAGATAGAACCCGTAGCCAAAAACGGACTCGGGTTGAGCTCACATTTTAGGACGGAGGACGTGTCTCCTCGGTGGGGTGGGTAGAATTGAGCGGATTATAATTGGCATCATGGCCACGATGGCATTAATGTCATGTACGAGGTCGCTGTGGCTTGTGCCGGACCCCGAGGGGACAGGAACGCAGGATTCAAGGTGGCACCACTGATTCTTGTCTGTTGTCTCCTGTCCTACAGGTCCCCAACGGAGGGATGAAGCCGTTCGGTATGTTTATCATCTGCGCAGGAGGCTTAATGTTGTACTCCTGCTTCAAGAAATTCAGCGACGGTGGATCGCTGACCTGAGGACCCTCCTGGCCTCCTGGTGGAGAGGAGCACACTTGCCACGCGCCCTGCCCCCCCAACCCCGTTCCAACTTGGTGACAACCAAGCAACCAGCACTTCCCCCGAACCCAACTACTCAGAGGAGCTTCTGGATCCAGCCCCTGCGATTTCTCGGAAGCGCGAGCTCGTCTCTACGGCCAGGAGAGACCCTCTGCTCCCCACCCTCCCTTACTCTCTTTGAATCCCTCTCTCGGCCTGCCCTGTGCCATGCGTCACCTCTCCCCTCCCAAAGTGCAGGAGGACGATCTCACACCTAGGCTTTTACGTTGTATCTGCTCCAAGCACTTGGCCTAGAATGACGGGACCAGTCGCCGCTGACTCTCCACACTGGGGCACTGTTTTCGGGGGCCTGAAGCTACCCTCTTTTCCAAACTGGGGAACACCGGGATAGGTTTGAAGGGGGACGAGTCAGTGTGTGGTCTGAGCCCAAATAAAATGGAGAGCCTTGGCTACCCCCATTCCCCAACCCTCCCCCCCCCCCCGTGCAGCCTCTCATTTACCAGACCACTAGCTGATCCTCAGATCTGTCCATTGAAATAGGTCCGATTCCTGTGGACTTAAATACCACGTCCGTTTCCCGGGAGTCCTGTGCCGCATGTCTGAAACCTACACAGGAAGTTGGGCGAGACAACTCCCCTTATTCCAGCAATATTAGAGCCTCTTTTAACACTGTGACGCTCCTGAAGGGCCGCGGTTGGCGGTTCTAATTTGTCTCCCGAGACGCTGCTCGTTTCTGCCCTGCTCAGGAGAGGCACAATCTATGCATTTTGTCCACCGACTGTATTCCCTCCTCCGTTTTTGTGGTTTGGCTGGGCCGCTGCGTTGGACACGCTATCGATGAGCTTCTGAGCTGCGTGTGTTTTTTGTATACGTGTGAGTGACACTTGATTCTTCAAGTCCAGCACAACTCCCCCTCCCCTTCCGTGCTCCAAGGAGTCCGCCAATGCTTACTTTCGACCAGGGGTGTCCGTAGGGTAGGGTTAACACAGGGGCGGTGAACGCGACGGGGCGATCGAACCTCGGCAGGCAGTTTGCCACAATTGGCCAGCTTCGATCGCACCGTTGTGACCACCGTCTGAGTTGCAGGGAGCCCCTGAGTTCCACGTAGTTTGGTAGCCGGTGGGACATGACATTGGCGGGCGCATCGTTCTGGGTCTCCTGTTCTCACCTTGCATGTTGCGTGCGGTCACGTTCTTTTATGTGTAGCCTTCTCTGTCAGTTCACAGCCGTTCCCCGCCTCACCTGGGTCTTGCTCACCCCTGGGTCACCTGCCTTCCATCGAGAAGGGGCCCGTCGCAAACCAGCACGAGCCAACCGGCCCAAGAGACTCTGCAGAACATTCTCCTCCTCGTCTTCTCTGTTGTAACTCGGTAAAAAGAGCTTTATAAATATCCAGAGTGTGGATGTCTTTTTTCTCTCTCTCCTAACCGCGATAGTTGGTCTGTTGAAGGGATGTATTAGAAGCCGGCAGGCAAATTTTCATTTGTTTATTGATTCACTAGCGGGATATCCGTGCTTCGCAATGAAACTATGGGATCTGTGAGAAATTCAGTTCACAATCTGTTGCCTCAGTGGTGGTTGGTGACATAAGGGTAATACTGCTCCTGCCGCCTTGAGTCCGGAAGCAGTTCCATAGGTGGAAGACGTAGACATTTTGGTGAGGTGCCGACGTTTAGTACTATAAGGAGCCCCAGACTGCCCCTGAGTGAAGGAGTGGAACGTCTGCCAGTTTGAACTGAGGTAATGGAATTTGAGGGGAAAACTGGCAGTTGGAACAGAGTTCTTTTCAGGTGGGGAGGGGGAGTAGAATGTCTAACCCCTTAACATCAGAGCGTGTTAATATAAGGTAACTGGCAGTTGGAACAGAGTTCTTTTCAGGTGAGGAGGGGGAGTAGAAAGCATCAGTGTGTGTTAATTACGGTAGAAGAAATACTAATAATCTGATGGACATTTCAAAAAATCTTTTCTTAGTGAGCACTTAGAAGCCAAGAGGAACATACGTGTCGAATTTACGGCTTTACAGTTCTGGAGATTTCAGGATGAGTGAATTGTGCTTGGCTTTTATATATATATATATAGATCAGTGGTGGGTTCTGGATCCCATCGAAACCATTACGCTGCGACAGGGCTGGGCGTCCCACCTCAGGCACGCGTGCTGCGCATGCATTCACACCCACCGCCCTGCGATGCTCCAGCTGTTCGGCAGAGGTCGTGCAGGCGCCGTATGCTGCGCACACCTGCGCAAATGGGCTGATTGGCTTAAATACAGGTAAGGAACATTGGCAAGTGGGTGGGCCCTCCAAAACACCGTTCTGGTATGGTGGCCACTGCTCCCAGCTGCCACCGATATGCCCGTACTGGGGAGTACCGGGTGGAACCCACCACTGATACAGGTTCATTGATATATGAATCCGTTGGATTGATAGGACCGGTCATCTCAAATACAGAGCATCTTCAGCAGGGTTTGCTTTGGGTGGGGAGCATCTGCCGGCCGGGTGAGAAGGCAAGAAGATGATTCTGGAAGTCCAGCCCCCCATGTGGGGGGAGCAGGAGAACCTACAGTACCCCACTGCCCGGGACGTCCTTTCATTATAACTATTTATTTTATTTTTAAACAAACATCAACAGACATAAAACATAAAAACCGTCCTCCAGTTACATATAGTGACGTCCTTCAGGTGTTGTGAACTACCAACCTGCTGGACTTGGCTGGGCCGGGATCCCACTGAACAAGCGTCCCAGTGGATCAGGCAGATCCTGTGTAACGGAATCACGGAGTTGGAAGCAGAGGTGGGTTTCGTATAAATCTACCACCGGTTTGCCCCGCGCACTGACACTCGCTTCATAAGCGTGCATACCTTCCACCCATGCGCTTTGTTTACGCACGCAGCTTGCACGGGTGTGCACGGCTTAGAAAACATGGCTAAATAAGATGGCATAGAGCTGGGGCAGCGGTGGGGCACACCCACAGGTTACCACTACCGGTTCGCCCCGAACTGGCTAAAAATACCACCTCTGGTTGGAAGAGACCTTGGAGGTCTTCTAATCCAGCCCCCTGTTCAAGCGGGAAACTCTATACCAGAGTCCAGAGAAGAGCAACCAGGATGATGAGGGGACTGAAGACATGTGATGAACCGATGCAGGAATTGGGTACGTCTACTTTAAGGAAAAGAAGGACCAAGGTAGACACGATAGCAGCGTTCCAATATTTGAGGGGCTGCCCCAGAGAGGAGTAAGGGGGTCAAGCTATTCTCCAAAGCCCCCGAAGGCCAGACAAGGAATAACGGATGGACACTGACCAAGGAGAGATTCAACCTAGAAATAAGGAGGAATCTTCTGACAGAACAATCCATCCATGGAAGAGAAGTTGCCTTCAGAAGTTGTGGGAGCTTCATCCCTGGAGGCTTTCAAGAAGAGACTGTCAGAAATGGTGTAGGGTCTCCTGCTTCGGTGTGGGGATGACTAGATGACCTATAAGGTCCCTTCAAGCTCTGTTATTCTGTTGTTCATTCCAGACAAATAGCTCTCCAAGTTCTTGAGAACCTCCAGTGATGAAGCCCCCACAACTTCTGGTGGCCAGCTGTCCCACTGCTTAATTGTTCTCCCTGTTAGGACCTTTCTCCTCAATTCCAGGTTGCTTCTCTCCTTGGTTAGTTTCCATCCATTATTTCTTCTCCTACCTATTGGAGAATAGGTGGAAAACCCGCCCCCCCCATCTTCTTTGGGGCAGCCCCTCAAATATTGGAAGACTGTCTTGTCCTTCCTAGTCCTTCCCCTCATAAAACTAGACATGCCCAGTTCCTGCAACCGTCCTTCGTTTTAGCCTCCAGCCCTCGTAACCGTCTTCGTGTGTGGGCCCACGTGAGCCAGCCACGAATTGAAGCCATGCCCTTCCCCATGTGGCTGGAGGAACGAGGTGGGTTCACCCCAGGCCGATCTGGGGCAGCGGCCAGCCTCTCCTCCGCCTGCTGCCGATCCCCCTGGATGGAAGAGGAGAAGGCGCGGCTGGCCGGCCTCGGGGTCAGCTCCGCCGCCTGGGCACAGGGCGTTCTTCTCGGGGGGCTGCACATGCCAGACGGATTCCTCACGAGGCGTGCTTGTGGCCAGGAGCCCTGAGGTGCGACTTCATCGGCTATATTGAGCACCGGAGGCCGAAATGTGGGCCTGGTGCCAGATTCTGGACAGACTGTCTACCACGGAAGGAGGGGGAAAGTGGCCGATTCTCCCCTTTTCTGGACTTCTACAATAGAGATAAGAGTCCTTGACTTACGACGATTTCCAGGTAGTCCTCAACATACGACCGCCATTGAGTCCAGAATGTATGCGGTTGACTGAGGAATTCGTCAAGGGAGCTTTGTCCCGACTTGCGACTTTTGTCGCTGCAGTTGTTAAATTAGCAATACGGTCGTTAAGTGAATCTGGCTTCCCTGTTGACTTTGCTCGTCAGACGGTCGCAAAAGGGCATCACGTGACCCTGGGACACTGCATCCGTCATAAATGTGAGCCCGTTGCCCAGCGTCTGAATTTTGATCCTGTGACCACGGGGACGCTGCAACGGTCGTAAGTGTGAAACACGCTCCTAAGTCCCTTTTTTTCAGTGCTGTTGTAAGTTTGAACGGTCACTAAACGAAGGGTGGTAAGTCGAGATTTACCTGTGTTTAGTGGCCATGGAAAGTTGCCACGGCCCTGAAAAATGTGGAGTTACGACCATTTCTTCACACTTACGACCTTTGCAACGTTTCCGCAGTCACCTGATCAAAATTTGGACGCTGGGCAATGGACTCATATTTACGACGGTTGCAACATTAATGGACAAACCAGGTTCGTTTAACAACCGCGTTCTTCATGCAAGGACCGCAAGGCTCCACTCGACCGAGGTGGCCAGAAACAATGGAAAGATGGGTGCTGAGCTCGCTTAAACCGATGTCTCACTCCGCGAGGCAAATTTGGTGCTCCTCTGCGGTCGTAAGTCAAGGACGACCTGAATTTCCCAACTGGAAATAGGCCTGTCTCAATCAAAAATTATCTCTCTCTCGCTCTCCTCCGTCTGACTCCGATCTTTCCTTATGCAATATTCACGGCTTGCATCTGTCACTGTCAGTCTGGGAAAAGTAAGGAAGTAGCCGGATTTTGGATGGGAATCCGGGGGGGGGGGGGGACACAATATGTTTGCAAGCAAAGCCAAGTCAGGGCTCCATTCCCCCCCCCCCTCAATTGCTTTCCAAAGCCAGCTGGGCGGGCAGCCAAACTTTACTTGGGAGGGTGTGAAACGATGGTGCCCTTGGTGAGACCTTCGTAGCCGGCAGTCCCGTTAATGAGGTCCTTGACCGGCGGTTCGGGGGTTGCACGGCTGATGTTTGAACAGCTGGAAGGGACCTCCCCCTCTGTCCTGAGGAGGCCTCCCTTAATGCTTCCCAAGGGAGGGGCTGGCTGGGTAGAAAACCCACCTTCTGCTCCGAAGACAAGAGCTTAGAAGGCATTCGACAGAGTTGACCTTATATCACAAATTCAACGGCGGGAAAAGGGAGCGTCTCCTTTTTCCTCGACGGACTCCTTCGGCTCTTCGGACGCTCTCCCATCGTCCCGGTTGAGAGACAGGCAGCCGCAGCTGGGATTTGAGCCGAGGGCGACTGCCAAGCTGGTGCCCCTTAGGAAGAGTGGGCACGGCTGCCCTCCAGGCCTCCTCTGACTCGGCAGGTTATTAATAGAGGCGCCGTCCCTCCAACCCTCCAGGCCTCTGAGCCGGCCAGGGCTGCAGCTCAGCAGAGGCCGGGCCCTGCGTCTCCTGAACCCGGGGTCCGTGGCTGGTCTGGGGAGGGGCTGGGCAGCTCCGTGTCGAGATGGCCAGCTTTGCTTCTGTAGGAAAGAAACATCCGGTCCGCTTCCAAGTGTTGGAAATGACATGTGGAGGCAGATTGGGAAGGAGGATTCTGTTTATTGGGCTCAGAACTACAGCATGCAGTTCTGGGACAGCTGACCCAAAATGCTTGGCTGGCTGGATGGACGGATCTTTAGAACAATCTCTAGAACCATTCACCAATGGAACTCCTTGCCTCCAGAAGTTGTGGATGCCCCAACACTGGAAGTCTTTAAGAAGATCTTGGATAGCTATTCTCTTCTCTTCTCTTCTCTTCTCTTCTCTTCTCTTCTCTTCTCTTCTCTTCTCTTCTCTTCTCTTCTCTTCTCTTCTCTACTCTACTCTACTCTACTCTACTCCTTTCTATTTTCTATTTATTTTCTATTTTCTATTCTATTTCATTCCATTCCATTCTATTTTCTATTATTTTCTATTATTTTCTATTTTCCATTTTCCATTCCATTCCATTCTCTTTTTTCCATTCCATTCCATTCTCTTTTTTCTATTCTATTCTATTCTATTCTATTCTATTCCATTCCATTCCATTCCATTCCATTCCATTCCATTCCATTCCATTCTCTATTTTCTATTTTCTATTTTCTATTTTCTATTTTCTATTTTCTATTTTCTATTTTCTGTTCCATTCCATTCCATTCTATTTTCTATTCTATTCTATTCCTTTCTATTCCATTCTATTTTCCACGGTCCAGGGTCTCCTGCTTTAGCCGGGGGTTGGACTAGAAGACCTCCACGGTCCCTTCCAGCTCTATTCTGATTGGTTGATTGATTGTGGGGCTGGGTGGGTGGGGAACGAGGTGGAACCGGAGGGACAGTTGTGCTGTTCTTTGCCCTTTGCAGAAAGCCCCCCCCCCACTCCCCGTTACTCCACCTGGCCGCGCTCCAGCCTGGGCGTCTGACGAACGAGTTATTTCTATCGAGGCCAACGCGCGCTGAATGTCCGAAGCTGCCCACGGCTTCTCCTGCCAGCGAGAGAGGCGGTGGAGAGTGACCGACACGTTCCCTGCATGTGCACACAGGGATGAATCCACACACAAACACCCACAAGCACACACTCACTCACACTGGCTGCTCTTAGGGGAGGTTGCAGAAACTTCCACCTGGAGGAAATCCCTGGTCAAGGGAAAAGCTCAAATGAGAGCCAACTTGATCCAGTGGGAGATGGTGAGTTCTAGTTCCCACTTAGCTATGAAAGCCAGTTAAGCGACTTGGGCCAATCACCAGGAGACGGGGAGTTCTAGTCCCACTTTAGGCAAGAAAGCCAACTGGGTGACTTTGAGCCAGTAACTGGGAGACTGGGAGTTCTAGTCCCGCCTAAGGCTTACAAGCTGGCTATAGAAATAATAAAAACAATAGGAATACATTAATAGAGAAATAAATGATAGCAATATAAATAATAGAAAAGAGAAAAAATGTCAATGGAAAAAGAAATATTAGAAAGAACAGAAGTGCAAGTAATAGAAAGAATTGAGATGACAGAAATAAATAGAAACTGAAAAAAACAAATAAAAAATAGCATTGATTTATTTACATTTACATTTCATTTCATTTCATTTATTTTATTTATTAAGATGTTGAATAACCATTTGTCTGAAACTCTATAGGGTTTCCTGCCTAGGCATGGGGTTGGACTAGAAGACCTCAAGGGTCCCTTCCAACTCTGTTATTCTATTCTATTCTATTCTATTCTATTCTATTCTATTCTAGTCTAGTCTATTCCAATCCAATCCAATCCAATCCAATCCATTCCATTATTCTATTCTATTCTATTCTATTCTATTCTAGTCTAGTCTAGTCTAGTCCATTCCAGTCCAATCCAATCCAATCCATTCCATTCCTTTCTATTCTATAATTCTGTTCTCTATTCTATTCTTTCTACTTTCTATTATTTTCTATTTTCTATTATTTTCTATTTTCTATTCTATTCTCTATTATTTTCTTTCTTTTTTCTATTGTTTTCTATATTCTATTCCATTCCATTCCATTCTGTTCTCTATTCTATTCTTTCTACTTTCTATTATTTTCTATTTTCTATAATTTTCTATTTTCTATTCTATTCTCTATTATTTTCTTTCTATTTTTTTATTTTTTATTTTCTATTCTATTCTATTCCAATCCATTCCATTCCTTTCTATTTTCTATTATTTTCTATTCTATTCTCTATTATTTTCTTTCTTTTTTCTATTGTTTTCTATATTCTATTCCATTCCATTCCATTCTGTTCTCTATTCTATTCTTTCTACTTTCTATTATTTTCTATTTTCTATAATTTTCTATTATTATTTTCTTTCTATTTTCTATTTTCTAATTTCTATTTTTTTCTATTTTCTATTTTCTATTCTATTCTATATTCTATTCTATTCTACTCCAATCCATTCCATTCCTTTCTATTTTCTATTATTTTCTATTCTATTCTATTCTATTCTCTATTCTATTCTATTCTATTCTACTCCAATCCATTCCATTCCTTTCTATTATTTTCTATTCTATTCTATTCTCTATTCTATTCTATTCTATTCTATTCTACTCCAATCCATTCCATTCCTTTCTATTTTCTATTATTTTCTATTCTATTCTCTATTATTTTCTTTCTATTTTCTATTGTTTTCTATATTCCATTCCATTCCATTCCATTCCATTTACTTACTCACCTATCCAATGCTATTTAGAAGCTACACGTCTCGCTCATCACCAAAACCGAAATAGCAGCTCCAGCTCAGGAGGTCTCTCCTGGCAGAGGCTGACTCACAAGAGGGGTGGGGGGCAATGGATCCTGCAACACCCCCCCCCCTGTGGATGGGGTACTGTCTCTCCAATGTGCAACCCAGCCGGAAAAAGGCCCGTTCTCTCAAGGAGATTCCTGGGCAAGGACTCACGGATGGACCCCCTGCTGGGCTGGTTTCCTAGGCCCGTCCTGCAGAGGGGGGGGGGGGGTCAGCAAAGGAGCAGGACGCTTGGCACAGCTGGGAAACAACCCCCCCCCCGTCTCTCGCCCCCCCCCCCGCCACCTCTGAGTAAGATGGCAAAGGGGCTCCTGAGCTCACCGAGGGATCGTTGCCGCTTGCGGTGTCTTACTACTATTAGACACGAAGGTGTAACTTTGCCCTTTGGAGAAGAGAGGGGCTGAGTCACACCCTCTCTACTCCGTCCTCGGCTGATAGCCGTAGTAGTTGCTGCCCCTACTATTCCTGGAAAGGCTGTCATTCCCACAAGGGCCGGGTGAGGCCTCTCTCTGGAGGGATGACGCAGCCTGGGCACGGCTCCAGAATCTTCCAGAACTGTCCGAAAGCAAAGATCAAGAGAGGCTCCGATGACCCTCTTGACCAGCCTTGGCCCATCTTTGGCGTCATCCATCTCTTTAGCAAACCTGCGACACTCAGCCAAGGTTTGGGATGAATCACAGTGCCCCGTAGCAGAGCTGGAAGGGACCTCAGAGGTCTTCCAGCCCAGCCCCCTGCTCAAGCAGGAGACCTTATCCCATTTCAGACCAATGGCTGTCCATCTCTATTTAAAAAAAAACCCAACTTCTGAAGGCAAATTGTTCCACTGGTTGATTGTCCTCATTGTTAGGATCTTTCTCCTCCATTGCAAGTTGCTTCTCTCCTTGATGAGTTTCCACCCATTGCTTCTTGTTCTGCCCTCAGGTGGCTTGGAGAATAGCTTGACTCCCTCTTCTTTGGGGCAGCCCCTCAAGGAATAGAATGGAATGGAATGGAATAAAATAGAATGGAATAGAAAAGAAAAGAAAAGAAAATAGAATGGAATAGAATAGAATAGAAAATAGAAAACGGAACGGAACGGAACAGAATAGAAAATAGAATAGAATAGAAAATAGAAAACAGAGTGGAATAGAATAGAATAGGATAGGATAGGATAGGATAGGATAGGATAGAAAATAGAATGGAATGGAATAGAATAGAATAGAATAGAGTAGAACATGGAATGGAATGGAATAGAATAGAATATAGAATAGAAAATAGAGTGGAATAGAATAGAACAGAACAATAGAATATAGAATGGAATGGAATGGAATAGAATAGAAAATAGAATAGAATAGAATAGAAAATAGAATGGAATAGAATAGAATAGGAGCTGGAAGGGACCCTGGAGGTCTTCTAGCCCAGCCCCCTGCTCAACCAGGAGTACCTGTACTATTAAAGATAAGCACCTGTCCAGCCTCTTCTTAAAAGCCCCCACAATTTCTGATGTTTGGATGAGGTTAAAGGGATTATTGCAACACCAGGAAGTGAGATCTACTCCGCTTCCCTGGCTGAGGAGTGTGGGTGTGTGTGTAAAATCTGAGTCCCTCCACTGTTGGTTCAATAAACCCCACATCACTCTGACCCTAACTGGGTCTAACTGTCCCACACGTAACAATAATAAAACTAGGCAGAGAATTCCTGGCTAGTTTTTTTGAAATAAAACCCATCCCAGGAGTGTCTTCAAACAGAAGCCGATGGCAGGCTGAGTGTTTACTTAGGTGTTTATTTAGTTATTAGATTCCTAAGCCACCGTGAACAAATGACTTTAGATGGTGTACAAACAGGATTACCAGATGTGTACGCATCAAAACACCCACAACATAACCATACAACTTTCTCAAATAATATATACATACAACAATATAATAAAAAATAAAAATACAATAAATAATACAATAAAATATAGAATGCAATACAATAAATAATACAATACTATTAAAAAAAGTAAAATGAATAAGAAAAAATAAAAATAGATAAAAGCAATAAGCATTTATAGCAGTACCTAAATAACTGATTGATTGATTGATTGATTGACTGACTGGTTGATGCATTTTGGTGGCTGCCTACTCCGCCTACCTTATAGTTTTAAAAAGGGGGGAAAGCAGGGGGAAAAAAGCAAAAAAGATATGTAGCGAAAAAAGAGAAAGAAAGAGGAGAAGAAAAAGAGCGGAGAAAGAAAGAAAAAGGGAGGAAGAGGTGGAGGAAGAGAAAGAGAGAAAGAGAAAGAAAGAAAGAAAGAAAGGGACAGAAAGAAAGTGGGAGAGAGAAAGAATGAAAGATTATTATCATATCATATTATCATATATCCTATCATGTCATATTATATCCTATTTATTATATTACATTACATCACATTGCATCATATTACATTATTACATTATATTACACTACACTATATACCATATTTTATTTTATTATATTGACTATGCTATGCTATGTTATTCTATACTCTACTATGCTATACTAACACTACACTGTTCTACATTAAATACGGTAAGTTAAATAAAGATTGCACAAACTGATTATAAACAATAAGAGGACACAGTTGCCAGAATGATTCATTGGAACATCTGTAAAAATGATCATGTGCCAGTAATGAAAAAGTGATGAGAACATAAATAAGACTTGAAAAAAACCCAGAAAACTAAACGAGCAAGTTAGAAAAGAAAGAACTGGAGAAGGACACAAAATATATAGTAAAACTCTGAAAATCGAGGTTGAGACATTTAAAGAGGGGGTCTAATCAAGGAGAGAAGCAACAGAGAACTAAGGATAAATGTTTTGCCAGTGAGAATGATTAACTAGTGGAACTCCTTGTCACCAGAAGTTGTGGGTGGAGGTTTTCAAGAAGAGACTGGACAGTCATTTGTCTGAAATGGTGTAGGGTTTCCTACTTGAGCAAGGGGTTGGACTAGAAGACCTTCAAGGTCCCATCCAACTCTATTCTGATTGATTCATGGAGGTTATGGCTGTAGTGGTCCCAGTGGCTATCAGCACATTCAATGCTACACTAAAAAAATCTTACACGGCACTTAGAAAATCTGGGCATTGACAACATTTGTATCTGTCAATTTCAAAAGAGCCCCCTGCTTGGATCCACGCAGATATTACGCTGATCCGTTACGGTTACACCATCCTAAAACCTTTAAAATGAGCCCTGGTGGCGCAGTGGTTAGAATGCAGAACTGCAGGCAAACTCTGCTGACTGCCAGCAGTTTGATCCTGACTGGCTCCAGGTTGACTCAGGCTTCTGTCCTTCCGAGGTTGGTAAAGTGAGGACCCAGATAGTTGGGGACAATAGGCTGTAATCCCCTTAGAGTGGACTGTGAAGCACTATTTAAGTCTAAGTGCTATTGCTATTGCTACATTTTTGGGAAAGTGGACAAAAATTACAAGATCCAGTCTGAACATCTGGCTGACTCCGCATTCCACCATAATGCTAATATCTGACATTGACAATGTCAGTCAATTACGAAAGGCAGCTTTGCTGGGACCGGCTGACATTCTGAGATGCTTAACTCCATTAAGAGTTCCACATCTGGCTATCCCAGGTTCTTGGGAAGGCCTGGGGAAGAGAACCAACGTTTCCAGATCCAGTCTGAACATCTGGCTGACTGTGGACCAACCCCCGAAGACGGAAATTGATAAGACTTTTTTGGCTGACTGCACTGCTTTTAAGTTTTCAACACCCAGCTCAGGCTGCTGCCGGCTGCTTCCTCTGCAGTGTGTGGAGCCCTGTTCAACACACACACACACACACACACACACACACACACACACACACACACACACACACACACACACACACACACACACACACACACACACACACACAGAGTGTGCTGACACGTTTGGAAAACTCTTCAACCCCCCCCCCTCCCCAGGTGAAGTCTGGAAACTCAGAAATGACTCCTCAATCAACCATCCGGTCAGCAGTTGGTGGGGAGGTTTACCAACTGGTCTTTGCAGGGCTGCTTCGGGTGGGCTCCCTTGCCAGGACCCCCCCTCTCCGCTCTCCCCCCCCCACTTGGAAAGCCACAGAGGGTGCCCCCAACCCTCTTCTCTCCACATGCAAAGACCCGGCACGCTTTTTCCATCTCCAAGCCAAGAAAACTGAGCCCCCAACCTTCCTTTCGCGGAGGGTGGAAATTAAAAATAGCAGCTGAGATACCCCTGGCGTTCCGGCCTGCGGAAAGGGAGGGGGGGTGGGCAGCCAGAGAGGGAGGGGGCGCGTGGAGGGAGGGTTTTTTTGGTTTTTGCTGCGGGTGGAGCCAATCCCCTCCGCTCGCTATCCATAGCGGCCAATCCCGAGCGCTGGGATTATCTCGCCGGGGCGGGGGGCGCGCTGCAAAAGAAACTTCGCCCCACCATCCCTTACTTGTCGATGGGTCCCGGGGCGCGCAGGCATTCCTGGCGGTCCTTCCTCCTGACGTGGGGCGAGGGGCGGGGGTGTTGGGGGGGGTGTTTGACGAGGGGCTGGCGGAGCCTTTTAAAACACCCCTCCTTCGGCCCGGAGCTTCCACTTTGGAAGGACCCTAAGCGAAGTCCGGACGCCCCCCCTCCTTCCCGACGCTTCAGCCTGCGCCTCCGGCCGGGGGAACGAAAAAGGAAACCAAAGCCGAGCCCAGAGACCAGAGGGGACCCCCCCCCCCTGCTCGCGCCCTCCTCTTCAAGAGTCCCGAAGACAAAGAGGAACCCACCCACCCAATCCACCAACCTCCGCCGGCTGCCCAACCCAACCCAACCCAACTCAACCCAACCGGCTGTTGAAATTCCTTGCGCCTTTTTTCGCCAACGAAAAAAGTTTGTTGCGCGTGACGAAGTTTCGGCGGGGTTTTACGCCAGCCGGGAGAGGCAAGAAAGTGGGGGCCCCTCCCCACTCCCCCAGACAGCCAGAGCAGGCCGAGGGGCCGAGCGCTTTCACTTTTGAGCCCTTTCACTCTTAAGCCGGGCAGTGCCTTTTTGCCTTTCTTCTGCTTCTTCTGCTTCTTCTTCTCCGCTTTCTTGCCGCAAGTTCGGATCGCGCGCAACCCCCGGGATTGCAGGAACCCCTCCCGCCCCACCTACCCACCCACCCACACCCCCCGCCGCCATGAACAGCAACAGCTACTACGAGCAGCCCCCCCAGGGCTACTACCAGCCGGGTGAGGAACCCCAACAGGAGGAGATGCCGGCTACGGAAAAGGACCTGGCCGAAGATGCGCCCTGGAAGAAGATCCAGCAAAACACCTTCACCCGCTGGTGCAACGAGCACCTGAAGTGCATGCACAAGCGCATCGGGGACCTGCAGAAGGACCTGAGCGACGGGCTGAAGCTCATCGGCCTCCTGGAGGTGCTCAGCCAGAAGAAGATGTACCGCAAGTACCACGCGCGTCCCAACTTCAGGCAGATGAAGCTGGAGAACGTCTCGGTGGCGCTGGAGTTCCTGGACCGGGAGCACATCAAGCTGGTCTCCATCGGTGAGTCTCTCCCCACCCTCCGAGGCTGCGGTGGGTCAGAGGGGGAGATAGGCGGGAGGGCTGGGAGCGAGGGAGGAGGGAGGGGTGTGTGATAGAGGGAGGGGGCTGTGCCCAAGACAATAGGGTCACCGAGGCCAGAATGGCCAACTTACCAAGGTTCGCCATGGCCATTTAGCCAAGCCAATTCAATATGGCCAACTCGCCATGGCCAACTCAACATGGCCAATTCGCCATGGCCAACTCACCAGGGCCAACTCAACATGGCCAATTCGCCATGGCCAACTCACCATGGCCAACTCACCATGGTCAACACAATATGGCCAACTCACCATGGTCAACTTGCCATGGCCAATTTGCCATGGCCAATTCACCAGGGCCAACTCAACATGGCCAATTCGCCATGGCCAACTCACCAGGGCCAACTCAACATGGCCAATTCGCCATGGCCAACTCACCATGGCCAACTCACCATGGTCAACACAATATGGCCAACTCACCATGGTCAACTTGCCATGGCCAATTTGCCATGGCCAACTCACCAGGGCCACCTCAACATGGCCAACTCACCACAGAACAACTCAACAATTCAATTTAATTCTTTAGAACAATTTTAAAATGGTTTAATCTTGGTCGTTCACGTGTCGTTTGAACTCTTTCGTTGGGTTTGTGTGGGGATGTGATGTCGTGTAGCAGGCTCAGTGAGAGGTGCAGCTCAGGAGGTGTTAATGTGATGTGATTGGGGAGGGGGGGTGTTGTGTGGCCATTGTGGGTGCCAAGCTGGCCTTCTCCTCCCCTGCTGACCTGGAATGGGTCTCTATTTCCTATAAACCCAAGTTTGGTTGGTTGTGTGACGGCGGCCTGCTCAGAAAGGGAGACTGCTCTGGGGTGGGAGGGTGAGGAGGGCTCCCCGGATCAGTGGTGTGGTTGGGTGGGTAATCCTTGAGTCACAGTGCTTCATTTAGTGACCATTCGAAGTTACAACTGCACTGAAACTACTGTCGTTCATACTTACGACCCTGGCAGGATCCCCAGGGTGATGCGATCCAAATTCAGACCCTTGACGCACCTGACTCATATTTACGACGGTTGTAGTGTCCCCGGGGTCATGTGATCCTTCTTTGTGACCTTCTGATGGGCAACGTCCACGGGGAAGCCAGGTTCACTTAATGACCGTCTGACTCACTTTAGCGACTGCAGTGAGTAACTTAACAACTGTGGCAAGAAAGGTCGCCAATCTCCTTCGAACCCCTGTCTGGCTTAGCGATGGGAATTGGGGGGGGGAGGGGGGGCTCGATTGCAGTTGTAAGTCGAGGATAAACTGGAGCTGCCTTCAGCACGGAGGAGGAGGTGACTGGACACAACCCAGCCAAGCGGTTGGCATGACTTCTGGTTGGCAGCTCTCCAATCTCTCTCTCTCTCCTTCTCTCTCTCCTTCTCCCCCCCTCTCTCCTTCTCTTTCTCTCTCCTTCTCTCTCTCTCCTTCTCTCTCTCTCCTTTGTCCTTCTCCCCCTCTCTCTTTCTCTCTCTCTCTCTCCTTCTCTTTCTCTCTCCTTCTCTCTTTCTCCTTTGTCCTTCCCGCCCTTCCTTTCTTTCTTTCTTTCTTTCTTTCTTTCTTTCTTTCTTTCTTTCTTTCTTTCTTTCTTTCTTTCTTTCTTTCTTTCTTTCTTTCTTTCTCTCCTTCTCACTCTCTCTCCCTCTCTCTCCCTCTCCTTCTCCCTCTCTCTCTCTTTCTCCTTCTCTCTCTCTCCTTCTCCCTCTCCTTCTCCTTCTCCCTCCTTCTCTCTCTCTCTCCTTCTCCCTTCTCCCTCCCTCTCTCTTTCTCTCTCTCCTCTCCCCTTCTCTCTCTCTCTCTCTCTCACACACCCACAGGCACCCACACCCACCCTTGCCCAAAGAGCCCTGGATCCGATGCTGGGATTCTCGTTGGGCTTCCAGCTGTCCTCCTGGCAGCTGTTCTTGGGCCACCTCTGACCGGCTGCCAGGTTCCCAGGTTACACCTCTTAGTCATGGCTGAAATGTGTCCGTCCGGCCGCCTCTTGGGAGGCAACGGGGGCTCTTGATGGGTGCTGGCAGCTGGGGAGGCCGAGTCCTTTGCCGCCAGCTTGAAAGGAGGCTGATGGGAAAGGCCTCCGGCTCAGCCACGCAGGGAGACGGTGGGAGAGTTGACCCTGCAGAGGAGGGACTGGCATGGGGGCCTTGGTGCCCTCTCTGAAGACGTTTCTTGGCCCGACTAGGGAACGTCATCAGTGCTAGGAGGGAGTGGGAGTTGCAGGGAGGAGGAGGAGGAGGAGGAGGGGGAACTATGGGGTCTTTGGGCTCTCTGTTCTTTGTGGTTTTCTTGCAGACGTTTCATGACCCAACTAGGGAACGTCATCAGTGCTAGGAGGGAGGTGGGTTCACAGAGAGGAGGAGGAGGAGAAGGATGACGACGACTGGGGGGGGGGACCTTGGTGCTCCCTGATTTGGATGTTCTCTTCCAGACATTTTGTGGCCCAACTAGGTACCCGCATCAGTGCTAGGAGGGAGTGGGGTTTGCGGAGAGGAGGAGGAGGAGGAGGAGGACTGTGGGGTCTTTGCTGCTCTCTGTGCTTTGTTCTTTGTTGCAAACGTTTCATGACCCCGCTGGGGAACCTCATCAGGGCTAGAAGTAAGGGGTTTTTCAGAGAGGAGGAGGAGGGTGTGTGTGTCCACACAGTCAAAACCCCCAAGATGGAAGCCGCCACTGTGACCCCCATCCCATCTGTGACCCCCATCCAAATCAGGATACAAGCTGGGCGGCATATAAATTGAATAAAGGTATTAAAATGTGCAGAGAGCTTTGATTGGTGGAGATTAACCTGAGATAGGGAGTCCTTGAGGAACAAGCCACAGATGGGAGGTTGGTTAGTTTGGGGGGCAGAGCGCTGGCTGCCTCCAGACCCTACGGCAGGGGTCCCCAACCTTTGCAACTTTAAGTCTGAAGGACTTCAGCTCCCAGAATTCTCCAGCCAGCAAAGCTTATTATGTATATACCCACATAGCAAAGCTGGCTGGAGACGTCTGGGAGCTGAAGTCCTTAAGACTTAAAGTTGCAAAGGTTGGGGACCCCTGCCCTAGGTTAATCCCCCAGGTTAAGCCGGTTGTGGGAACGGGACTCAGGTGGCTTGGTGAGAGAACAAGAGGGATGTGTTGTGCAAAGGTCTTAAGGCTTCAGTTGTGGTCTAATATGTGCATCCAGATTTGGTCACCACGATGTAGAAAAGATGTGGAGACTCTGGAAAGAGTGCAGAGAAGAGCAAGAAAGAGGATTAGGGGACTGGAGGCTGAAACATAGGAAGAACGGTTGCAGGAACTGGGTAGGTCTAGTTTAATAAAAAGAAGGACCAGGGGAGACATGATAGCCATCTTCCAATATCTCAGGGGTTGCCCCAAAGAAGAGGGAGTCAAGCTATTCTGCAAGGCACCTGAGGGCAGAACAAGAAGCAATGGGTGGAAACTAATCAAGGAGAGAAGTGACTTAGAATTAATGAGAAATTTCCTGAGAGTGAGAACAATTAATCAGTGGAACAATTTGCACCAGAGGTTGTGAATGCACAAACTCTGGAAGTTTTTATGAAGTTGCTGGATAACCATTTGTCTGAAATGATGTAGGGTTTCCTGCCTAAGTAGGGGGTTGGTCTAGAAGACCCCCAAGGTCCCTTCCAACTCTGTAATTCTATTCTATTCTATTCTATTCTATTCTATTCTATTCTATTCTATTCTATTCTATTCTATTCTATTCTTCATTTCAATATTTATTCTATTCTAGTCCCTATTCTATTCTATTCTATTCTATTCTATTTTATTCTATTCTAATCTTCATTGCAATATTATTTCTATTCTATTCTATTCTATTCTATTCTATTCTATTCTATTTTATTTTATTCTATTTTATTCTATTCTATTTCTATTTCTATTTCTATTCCCATTCTATTCCCATTCTATTCCTATTCTATTCCTATATTCTATTTTATTCTATTCTAATCTTCATTGCAATATTAATTCTATTCTATTCTATTCCTATATTCTATCCTATTCCCATTCCCATTCCTATTCCTATTCTATTCCTATATTCTATTTTATTTTATTCTATTCTAATCTTCATTGCAATATCTATTCCATTCCATTCCATTCTATTCCTATTCCTATTCCTATTCCTATTCTATAGAGCTGTGGTAGCTCAGTGGTTAGAGTGCAGTACTGGAGGCTACTTCTGATGACCAGCGATTTGGCAGTTCAAGGCTGACTGACCCTCCCATCCTTCCAAGGTGGATAAAACGAGGTTACCCAGATGGTGGGGGGGGGCAAGAGGCTGATTCTGTAACCCGCTTAGAGGGGGCTGTAAAAGCACTTGTGAAGCAGTATACAAGTCTAAGGGCCATCGCTGTTCTATTCTCTATTCTAAACGAAGAGCAATTTCGGCTTCCTTTTCGAGTTGTGGACCTGTAACCCGAGCGATGTTTTTCCAACACATTCACCCACCCTAGTTTCTCTAGGAGTAAATGGGCCGTGCATTTGCACCAGAATGAAGTTAGTTGCAACTCAGAGCTGGCCAATCTTTTTCTAGGTGGAATTTTCCAAAGGCTGCTTGAAGGAGGCTTAGCTTTTTGCTGGCTACTTTGGAGAAGTTGGCCTCAATTCACACCGGAGCGAAACGTTGCCAAGGCCTCTGTTTTGCGCCGTTGTTATTTCTAAAATCCTCAACCGTCGGTCGGTCGGTGGGATGAAAGCATCCGAGGCTTTAAAAAAAAAAAATGCAGCTGGAGGAGTCCAGAAAAGAGGATGCAACGTTTCCCTCCCTCGATTCTCTTCTCTTTTTTCACATTCCCGATTCGTTGTTTTTTTCTCCTCACTTTTAAAACCCACGGCCACAATTCGAACCCTGAACAGGTTTCTCTTGGGGGCAAAAGAGGATGGAGGCGTGGCTTTAACGGGAGGGATAGTCCTTGAGTTACAACCGTTTGCTGAGTGACTATTCAGAGTTACAGCAACCTAAAAAGGGGGACTTATGACCATTCTTCGCACTTACGACCGTTGCTGCATTCCTGTGGTCAGGTGATCGAAATTCACACACTTGGTAACTGTCTCCTATTTATGACGGTCGGAGTGTCCTGGGGTCACGTGGTCCCTTTTTGCAATCTCCTGACCAGCAAAATCAATGGGGAAGCCAGATTCACTTAACAAACCTGTTATTAACGTAACAACTGTCGTGATTCACTTAATGACTGCTGTGATTCCCTTAACAATATAACAGCACGAAAGGCCATAAAAAGGGGCAAAACTGACTGAACCACTGGCCTTGCTTAGCAGCAGCAATTTTAAGCTCAATTGTGGTTGTATGTTGAGGAATACCTTGTCAGTCTGTGTGGCTCAATTTTTTAGTGGGGAAACCCCCTCCGCCTCGCCATCTTAACTCACGCGAGATGACCAGGAGGAGCCCCGAGGGAGGGATCCAACGTGTTTTTGGGACACAGCCATGGTCATAAATATGAACCAGTTGCCCAGCATCTGAATTTTGACCACATGATCGGCGGGGTTGCTGCAACCGTTGTTAAGGGTGACAAACGGTCGTTATTTCAGTGCCGTTGCAACTTTGAACAGTCACTAAACGAGCTGTTGGAAGCTGAGGACTACCTGCATAAAATGAAGAACAAGCCTGCCGGAGGTGACAAGGCTGAACCTGAGGGAGAGGTCAAACGTGTCATAAATCATGAATCCGTGGGTGCCCACCAAGAGATCTAAATTCCAGCCTTTCTTATCTCCCGCTCATGTCCCATTAACCGTCAGTTGGCCAGATTCTTTTTTTTAATATTGAAAAAGTTTTATTGGTTTTACAGTTTTTCAATAGGATAGGGTAAGGGATACAAAGAAATTTTGAGAGCATTCACGTCAAAGTCGTCGGCCCTACCGGGACATCAAAATAGATCCTTAATAAAAAACATTTTCCATACACTACAAAGTAAAAGCAAGTACATATTTCTGAGTTCTCTCTATGCTGTCAGTCATTTACAAAAATCCAGATGCACATGTTATATTATACAATATTATTCAAAAAGTCAAGGCAAAGTTATTTTTTAGATCTAAGTCTCTTGGCAATTGTATCTTCTATCTCTCCTTCCAGGCCCCCAACGGGCGGGGCCGTGGCCCCCCCTGCCCCCCCTGGATCTCCCCCCAGGACAGAGGAATGTTTTTTTAAAAAGGCTTCCGCCTCAGCAACTGTTTTAATCCTCACTCTTCCTCCTTCCCAGAACACCAGCATCCCTTCGGGCATCACCCACCTAAACCAGATCCCGTGGTCAAACAATTTTTTGGACAAGAAGGAAAATTTCCTTCTTGCTTCTCTAATCTTTCTTGGGATCTGCTTTAGGATAGCAACCTCCTTTTGTTGGTAAATTAACGGACCTCCTCTTTGCACTTTCAAGATTTCCTCTCTGGTTGACCTTCTAACAAATTTAACATGTATCTCTCTGGGTACTTCATTTATCCTGGCATATGCAGAGTTAATTCTGTAGGCTAGGTCAATGTCCCCCCTGATCTCATCCTTAGGTTTATGTAAATAGTCTGCTATAATTGTGCTCATGAGTTCAGGGAGACATTCACCAGGTTCCTCAGAAACATTCTGAAATCTCAAAAAATATGTCATCCTTTCCATATCAATCCTAGACGCATGCCCATTTATTTCCACAACCTCATTAGTAACATTTTTAATCTCTCCCTTAGCCCCCGCCAGCCCCCCTTCCAGTTCTTCATTCTTCTGTGTGTTCTCCAGCACCTGTTTCCGTGTGTCCAATAATTCCTTTTTAAAGTTGATATTTTCTGCCCTCTGGGCCTTGATTTCTTGTACCAAAGTTTGTATAACAGATTCAAGAGAGGCCATCCTTAGTTCTAAATTTGCCAGTGCTGATTCTTGTGCCATGGTTAGCTGTTAAAGTCAGTGCCACTAAAATGGCGTTTTTTGGGTGGGGCTGTTGAGGCAAGTCAGGAGCCAAAAGTTCAGTTCAGTTGGCCAGATTCTTGTAGAGAGCTTAAGCTTCCAATGAATCTTTATCCTCATTTGAACTGCCTGAATCTCCTGATTTCCCAGGCGCTTGATTGACACAACGATGGAGATCTTAGCCTTAGGAAAGTGAGTTAATTTTTTAGGGGTAATTAGAGATAGTCCTCGACTTACAACAGTTCATTTAGCGACCGTTCAAAGTTAGAAAGGCACTGAAAAAGCGACTTACGACCGTTTTTCATGTCGTCGTGTAGTATCCTCGTGGTCATGTGATTTACATTTGGATGCTTGGCAACCGACTCATATTTATGACGGTTGCAGTGTCCCGGGGTCACATGATCCCCTTTTGCGACCTTCTGGCCGTCAACGTCAATGGGGAAGCCAGGTTCACTTAGCAACCGCGTCGCTAACTTGCGGATGGCAGTGATTCACTTAACGACCGTGGCTGCAAAGGTCGTAAAATGGGCCAAAGCTCATCTGTCTTGATTAGCAGCGGAAATGTTGGGCTCAATTGTGGTCGCAAGTCGAGGACTACCTGTATTTATGATGACTGCAGTGTCCTGGGGTCATTGGGAAGTCAGATCCACTTAACGGCGACGTTGCTAACTTGGTGATGGCAGCGATTCACTTAACAAGTGTGGCAAGGAAGTTCGTTACACGGGGGCAAAACTCACTTAACGTTTTGATTAGCAATGGATATTTGGGGCTCAATTGTGGTCGTATGCCTGAGAATTACTTGCATTTATTTCAAATATTTATATAGCCTCCTTTTGTTCAGCCAAGTGTTACGCTGGGAGCAGGATTTCCGTTGCTAAGCGAGGCAATTATTGGAATGGGTTGTGTCCAGTTTTATGAGCACAAAGTGTGTTTGTGGCCACAGGCTGTTGTAGCTTTCCGAAGACAATTCTGGTGGCAGGCTGTCCCACTGATTAATTGTTCTCACTGTCAGGAAATTTCTCTTTAGTTCTAGCTTGCTTCCCTCCTTGGTTAGTTTCCACCCATTGCTTCTTGTCCTGCCCTCAAGTGCTTTGGAAAATAAATTGCCCCCCTCCTCTCTGGGGAAGCCCCTCAGATATTGGAAGACTGTTATCCTGTCTCCCCCTAGTCCTTCTTTTCATTACAGCAGAGATTCCTGCAACCGTCCTTTGTATGTTTTAATCCTCCAACTGCCTAATTATCTTTGTTGCTCTTCTCTGCACTCTTTCCAGAGTCTCACCATATTTATTTATATTGGAGCGACTAAAACGGGATCCAAGTGTGGCCTTAACAAGTGGTATTATAGATAGATAGATAGATAGATAGATAGATAGATAGATAGATAGATAGATAGATAGATAGACAGACAGACAGACAGACAGACAGACGATGATAGATAGACAGACAGACAGACAGACAGACAGATATTTGATATAGATAGATAGACAGACAGACAGACAGACAGACGATGATAGATAGATAGATAGATAGATAGATAGAGGATAGATAGATAGATAGATAGACAGACAGACAGACAGACAGACGATAGATAGATAGACAGACAGACAGACAGACAGATATTAGATATAGATAGATAGACAGACAGACAGACAGATATTAGATATAGATAGAAAGATAGACAGACAGACAGACAGACGATGATAGATAGATAGACAGACAGACAGACAGACAGACAGACAGACAGAAGAGAGAGACAAAGTTTGCATGAAAAAAGAATTTTGGGTTAACACAAAAAGCCTGCATAAAATTCATTATGCAAAAAGAAAAAAACTTTGCATGAAAAAAGACATTTGGATTTTAAAAAAGGCTTTGCAAAAACAAAAACGAAAAATTATAAAAAATAGTTTGCATCCCTTCCGCTCTGCGTTTCTTCCAAACGGCCTTACAGTTTCCTGGACCACAGAGTTAAAAAATCTGCAGCCAGAGGCGAAAACCACCAAGCCACCCCCTAAATCAGGGGTCCCCAAACTTGGCCACTTTCAGACTTTAAGCTCGGCTGGATGGAGAATTCTGGGAGTTGAAGTCCACAAGTCTTCAAGTTGCCAAGTTTGAAGACCTCTGCCCTAAATAGAGCAAATATATATTTATAATACAATACCAGAGTTGGAAGGGACCTTAAAGGTCATCTAGTCCAACCCCCTGCCTAGGCAGGAAGCCCTATACCATTTCAGACAAATGTCTATCCAACATCTTCTTAAAGATTTCCAGTGTTGGAGGCAACTTTTGTTCCACTGGTTCATTGTTCTCACTGTCAGGAAATTTCTCTTCAGTTCTAAGTTGCTTCTCTCCTTGATTAGTTTCCACCCATTTCTTCTTGTTCTACCCTCAGGTGCTTTGGAGAATAGTTTGACTCCCTCATTTTTGTGGCAGCCTCTGAGATATTTATAGTAATTATATTGTTATATTATTATATTAATTATATTATATTATATTATTATATTATATTATATTATATTATATTATATTATATTATATTATATTATATTATATTATATTATATTATATTATATTATATTATATTATATTATATTATATTATATTATATTATATTATATTATATTATATTATATTATATTATATTATATTATATTATTATATTAATTATATTATATTATATTATATTATATTATTATATTATATTATATTATATTATATTATATTATATTATATTATATTATATTATATTATATTATATTATATTATATTATTATATTATATTATATTATATTATATTATATTATATTATATTATATTATATTATATTATATTATATTATATTATATTATATTATATTAATTATATTATATTATATTATATTATATTATATTATATTATATTATATTATATTATATTATATTATATTATATTATATTATATTATATTATATTATATTATATTATATTATTATATTATTATATATACTATACTATACTATCTATATCTAGGGAGCTCAGGGATGGCTCTCACTTTCCATTTTGGTCTTATGAAATGAACACGCCACTGATTGTCTCTTTGGATCAGCTGGCAGGACAGTTAATCCTCCAAAAAGGACAATATGCCTCGTCTGATTACTGACTGCGAAGCATGGCAGAAGCATTTCGACCCCTCTGGATTGGCACCGCTGTTAAAAGTCTCTTGTGAAAAACTTCATATCCGAATATATTTTATTCTTCTTCTTTTTTGGTTATATATATATATATATATATTTAAAAAAATTTAAAATATACGTAAATATATGTAAGTATTGAAGAGGAGGCTCAGGGGCTAAAATGCTGAGCTTGTCGATCAGAAAGTTCAGCAGTTCAGCAGTTCGAATCCCCAGCGCCGCGTAACGGAGCGAGCTCCCGTGACTTGTCCCAGCTTCTGCCAACTTAGCAGTTCGAAAGCAGGTAAAAAATGCAAGTAGAAAAATAGGAACCGCCTTTGGTGGGAAAGGAACAGCGTTCTGTGCGCCTTTGGCGTTGAGTCATGCCGGCCACATGACCACGGTGACGCCTTCGGACAGTGCTGGCTCTTGGGGTTTGAAATGGAGATGAGCACTGCCCCCTAGAGCCAGGAACGACTAGCACAGATATGCGAGGGGAACCTTCACCTTTATCTTTAAGTACATGAACAGTGTGTCATCTGGGTAGCGTTACTTTTGATACATAATAATAGTGATACCATTGATAATATTAGTTCCATTAACAATCAGATAATTATAATGACATGATAAATATTAAAATTGAAGTTATTAACATGTTAGTATCGGCCCCCACCATGTATGTAGTCCTTCATTGTTGAATTAGTCAATATTTTAATACACCACTAGGAATATTATTTGAGTGTGCCTAGTAAAATCATCTTTCAACTTCTAAATCTTGACATCTGCACGTTAATTTTAAAATATTGTATAAAATATTGTATAGGCATATGCATAATAACATTTTCCCCGTCTTTCTAGTTTCGACCTCTATTCTAATTCTTGATAGAACAAAACCTATATTCGGTCATATTCTATTTCTATCCATCCCCTCCTGCCCGTTTTAGAATTTCAATTCTTGATGAGTTTTTGGCACCTCTTCCCTGCTTCTCCCTTGGGATCTTGTACCTCCAAGCCTCGTTCATATTTCATTCTTTATGCGGTTCCCATCGTCCCTTAAAAATATTAAACAGAATCCAGGAAGGTTTGGAGAATCAGGGTCTCCCCTAGACGGTGGGCAGCTGAGCTGAAGCTAAATTAATCCACTTAAATGAACAAACGCCCTCTAAAACAGGGGTCTCCAACCTTTGCAACTTTAAGTCTGAAGGACTTCAGCTCCCAGACTTCTCCAGCCAGTTTTGCAAAGTTGCAAAGGTTGGGGACCCCTGGCCCAGGCCCTGACACTGACAGCTTTGCTGGCTGGAGAAGTCTGGGAGCTGAAGTCCTTCAGACTTAAAGTTGCAAAGGTTGGGAACCCCTGGCCCAGGCCCTGACACTGACAGCTTTGCTGGCTGGAGAAGTCTGGGAGCTGAAGTCCTTCAGACTTAAAGTTGCAAAGGTTGGGGACCCCTGATCTAAAACTCCAAATGAGTGACCTTGCACCCAATCCACATATCAAAGGTTAAAGCCTAGCTGGGGAATTCTGGGAGTTGAAGTCTCCAAGTCTTCAAGGGGCCAGGGTTGGTGAGCCCTGGTCTAGTCCACTGTTTCTCAACCTTTAAGATAGGGAGACTTCAACTCCCAGAATCCACCCATCCTAAAGCTGGTAGGTTGGGGGATTCTGGGAGTTGAAGTCCACAGCTCTTAAGGGGGCCTAGGTTGGACACCCCTGCTTTCAAAATGATCAAAAATTGAGCCTTTGGCTGCAGAACAAAGAAGCGAAAGAATTAAATCAGCACCCAAATCGATGCAAGCTCCTTGGACGATTGACCCATATATCGGGGTGTGGCAGTGGGGAAATCTTTTTTTTTTTACTACCGGTTCTGTGGTCGTGGCTTGGGGGGGTGTCATGTGACTGGGTGGGCGTGGATATGTAGACACGTAACTGGGGGGATCAAAAGACAGAAACTAACTTTAACAATGTCCTGCTGGAGCATGGGGCTGGACTAGATGACCTCCAGGTCCCTTCCAGCCCTGGATTATCCTTGGAAGTTGTGTCTAGTGCCGAGTTTGTAGTCCTTCCTTCCTTTTTCTCTCCCTCCCTTTCTTTTTCTTTCTTTCTTTCTCTTTCTTTCCTTCCTTCTTTCCTTCCTTCCTTCCTTCTTTCCTTCCTTCCTTCCTTCTTTCCTTTCTTCCTTTCCTTCTTTCTTTCCTTCCTTCTTTCTTTCTTTCTTTCTTTCCTTCTTTCTTTCCTTCTTTCTTTCTTTCCTTCCTTCCTTCTTTCCTTCCTTCTTTCCTTCTTTCTTTCTTTCCTTCCTTCCTTCTTTCCTTTCTTCTTTTCTTCCTTCCTTCCTTCCTTCCTTCTCTCTCTCTCTCTCTCTCTCTCTCTCTCTCTCTCTCTCTCTCTCTCTCTCTCTCTCTCTCTCTCTCTCTCTCTCTCTCTCTCTCTCAGCAACCCCCTACCCCTGAATTTCTGGACAACCTGTAGTAAAAAAGTTTTTAAAACTTTTAAAAACTTTTTTTAGTGGTTTTTTACTGTGGCATTTCTTACTTTCACACCTGGGGTCTGGGCTACTGCTACTGCTAAACAAAACTTTTCTGGGCAGGGATCAATTCTTGGGGCCAGGGTCTGTGTCACCTTGAGATTCCTCTTTTTCCCCACGGGGGTTGGCTTTTCATTCTCCCCCCCCCCCCAATGCCCCCTCCCAGCCCCCAGCCCTCTTAAATTCTGTCTCCCAACATCTGATTCCTTCAGCTCCTGAATCCCAAAATAGCAAAGCTGCCTTCCTTTTAAGGCTATGAAGGGGTGTCCTCTGTTTGGTCACATGACTGGCACCCCCCCACACGCCCTCCAGAACATTTTTGTCAATCAACTCTTGTGATGTGTGTGTGTGTGTGTGTGGGGGCTCTTTCCCTTTGCTGGTGCCTGGATTTTAAAAGGAGCTAATTTCTCTGTTTATATTTACCGGCATAGTCTACTTCTCTAATATTCTTCCCCACTGTAGCCTTTCTCCTTCTGTCATCTACAACAGGGGTCTCCAACCTTTGCAACTTTAAGTCTGAAGGACTTCCGCCCCCAGACTTCTCCAGCCAGCGAAGCTGGCTGGAGAAGTCTAGGAGCTGAAGTCCTTCAGACTTAAAGTTGCAAAGGTTGGAGACCCCTGGCCCAGGCCCTGACACTGACAGCTTTGCTGGCTGGAGAATTCTGGGAGTTGAAGTCCTTCAGACTTAAAGTTGCAAAGGTTGGAGACCCCTTGCCCAGGCCCTGACACTGACAGCTTTGCTGGCTGGAGAATTCTGGGAGCTGAAGTCCTTCAGACTTAAAGTTGCAAAGGTTGGAGACCCCTGGCCCAGGCCCTGACACTGACAGCTTTGCTGGCTGGAGAATTCTGGGAGTTGAAGTCCTTCAGACTTAAAGTTGCAAAGGTTGGAGACCCCTGGCCCAGGCCCTGACACTGACAGCTTTGCTGGCTGGAGAAGTCTGGGAGCTGAAGTCCTTCAGACTTAAAGTTGCAAAGGTTGGGGACCCCTGGCCCAGGCCCTGACACTGACAGCTTTGCTGGCTGGAGAATTCTGGGAGCTGAAGTCCTTCAGACTTAAAAGTTGCAAAGGTTGGAGACCCCTGGCCCAGGCCCTGACACTGACAGCTTTGCTGGCTGGAGAATTCTGGGAGTTGAAGTACTTCAGACTTAAAGTTGCAAAGGTTGGGGACCCCTGGCCCAGGCCCTGACACTGACAGCTTTGCTGGCTCGAGAATTCTGGGAGTTGAAGTCCTTCAGACTTAAAGTTGCAAAGGTTGGGGACCCCTGGCCCAGGCCCTGACACTGACAGCTTTGCTGGCTAGAGAATTCTGGGAGTTGAAGTCCTTCAGACTTAAAGTTTTACGGTGGTTCTCCTCCTACCTCTCTGGCCGATCGCAATTTGTGCGGGCAGGAGAGCAGAGGTCGACCCCGAGACCCCTCACATGCGGGGTGCCTCAGGGGTCGGTCCTCTCGCCTCTCCTGTTTAACGCATACATGAAGCCGCTGGGCGAGATCATCCGTGGTTTTGGGGTAGAGTACCACCTGTACGCTGATGACACCCAGCTGTACATATCTACCCCAAACCACCCCAACGATGCCGTAGCGGTGATGTGCCAGTGCCTGGAAGCCGTGCGGATCTGGATGGGAAGTAACGGACTTAGGCTCAACTCGGCCAAGACCGAGTGGCTGTGGTTTCCGGCTGCCCGATTCAACCAGCTCTCTCCAACGCTGGCCATAGGGGGCGAACATCTTGCCCCTGTGGATGGGGCGCGCAACTTGGGTGTCCTCCTGGATACCCGGCTGTCCATGGAAGATCAAGTGACAGCCGTGGCCAGGAGGGCGTTTTACCAGGTTCGCCTGGTACGCCAGTTGCGCCCCCTATTGGATCGGGACGCCCTTCGCACAGTCACTCATGCTCTCGTGACATCCCGACTGGATTATTGCAACTCTCTCTACATGGGGCTCCCCTTGAGGTGTACCCGGAGGCTTCAGTTGGTCCAGAACGCAGCCGCGCGAGCAATTATGGGCACCTCTAGGTTTGCCCACGTAACACCGCTCTTGCGCGAGCTGCACTGGCTACCTGTCGTCTTCCGGGTGCGCTTCAAGGTGTTAATTACCATCTTCAAAGCGCTCCATGGCTCGGGACCTAGCTACCTGCGGGATCGGATCCTGCCCCATACATCCTCACGGCCGATTCGCTCCCACAGAGAGGGACTTCTCCGGGTGCCGTCCACTAGACTTTGTCAGCGGGCGACGCCCAGGGGAAGGGCCTTCTCTGTGGCGGGCCCAGCCCTCTGGAATGACCTTCCCCCCGATATCAGGACAACCACGGACCTCCGCTCCTTCCGCTTAAAATTAAAGACACACTTTTTTCGTCTGGCCGGCCTTGGGTAGTCTCTTTTTAGGTTAGGGGTTTTTAGGGGTAATTTTTAGTTTAGTTTATGGGTTTTAGCGCAGGATCAATTTAATCTATTTTTAATTTTGTATTTTGTATTTGTCTGTGGTTTTATTTGTATTTTTAATTGCCTGTGCCCCGCCTCGAGTCCCCTTGGGGAGAGAGAGCGGGATATAAAATTAAATTATTAATTATTATTAATTATTAATTAAAGTTGCAAAGGTTGGGGACCCCTGGCCCAGGCCCTGACACTGACAGCTTTGCTAGCTGGAGAAGTCTGGGAGCTGAAGTCCTTCAGACTTAAAGTTGCAAAGGTTGGGGACCCCTGGCCCAGGCCCTGACACTGACAGCTTTGCTGGCTGGAGAATTCTGGGAGCTGAAGTCCTTCAGACTTAAAAGTTGCAAACGTTGGAGACCCCTGGCCCAGGCCCTGACACTGACAGCTTTGCTGGCTGGAGAATTCTGGGAGCTGAAGTCCTTCAGACTTAAAGTAGCAAAGGTTGGAGACCCCTGATCTACAACCTGCCAAAGTTTAGTATCTCAACTCTTCCAAGAATTTCAATTTTATCTGGGTTTTTTTTTCTTTTCAAGCAAGGCTATATCCCAACTCTTGGAAGTTTTATTTTTCATTTATCTGGAGTTTTCCCCCCCTTAAAATCCCTTTTCCTTTTTAGCTTGCTTAATGCCTGACATTTTCGCGTTCTCCTTTATGTTGTCGTTTTATCCTGCCATTGACGCAGAAGTGGGTTTCACATCATTTTAACCACCGCTTCCCCGTGCACTGAAAATGCATGCGCATGGCCTTACACGCATGCGCTATGCTCAGGCACTAGGCTTGCACGCCTGTGCGCGGCTTAGAAAACATGGCTACATACAACAGCATAGTGCTGGGCTGGGCTACCCGTTCTCCTGAACCGATCCGAACCGCCTGAATACCACCAAGGCCTTCGATGGTATTGCAACCCAGATGATGTCCCTTGGTAGCGAGAGGGGGCGGCATGGAAATTTGATAAAGTACCGTATTTTTCAGAGTATAAGATGCACTTTCCCCCTCCCAAAAAAAGAGGGTGAAAACCTGGATGCGTCTCATATACTGAATGCAGCATTTTTGGACTTCAGAACCCCGGCGCATCTCGTTTTTCAGAAAAAATGGGCACGCAGAGGGTTTTGGAGGCCTGGAAAGTGTTCCTGAGGGCTGGGGAGGGCAAAACCTTTTTTTGTTTTACATTTACCTCTTCAAAATCTTGGCGCGTCTTATACTCCGGTGCGTCTTATAGTCCGAAAAATACGGTAACTAAATACAGGAAATCAAATGTCTCTGATTCACAGATAATCCTTGACTCTCCAGCATCCCTTTAGCGACCGTTCAACGTTACAACAGCCCTTTTAAAAGTGACTTATGGCAGCTCCTCACACTTAGGACTGTTGCAAGGGTCCCTCGCGGTCAAAATTCAGCCCGCTTGGCCATCGGGGTGTATTCACGAAGGTTCAAAATTCAAGCGTCCGAATTTGGATCGCGGTTGTGAAAGTGTGAAAAACAGGCCGTAAGTCACATTTTTTTCCAGGGATCTTGTAACTTCGAACCGTCGCTAAAAGGAACCATTGTAAGTCAAGGACTGGCTGTAAAAATATAACGCGGGGGGGGGGGAAGCCCCCCTGAGAATTAACACAACTCAAAGCGCTTAAGAAATCAGTGGCTCCAAATCCTGGACTGTTGGATCAAACTGAAATGGTATACGGTTCCTGCCCACGCAGGGGGTTGGACTAGAAGACCTCCAAGGTCCCTTCCAACTCTGCTATTGTATTGCATTGTATTGTAACTCCGAAAGGGGTGGGAGCAGATGGCATTCCAGTGCTCTCCCCACCCACCCACCCACCCAAAAGATACCCGTTGGGGGGGAGGGGGCTTGAGACCTTCAGATGCAGGAATTCCCCCCCCCTTCTCCCCGCCCCCCCCCCCCCTTGAGTTATCCCACCTGTCCAAATCCTGGTTCCATCATGACAAGGGTGGGTGGGGCGTCTCAACAGCTGAGAGCAAATTTGAGCCGGAGAAAACATTTCTGGCATTTGTGGGACTTCTGACCGGGCTTCCCCCCGCCCCCTTCCCTTTCTGCTTAGGATCTGCCCCATAGAGGTGTGCCCCCCCCCCCACGCCCGGTCTGAACCCTCCTGCTAGCTGTGGGATTAAAGACCTGGCTGCGATCCCAGGAGAAAGTGAGCTTGAACCTTCGAATTAAGGAGACATTTCCAGAAAGTGGGAAGAGCATAACCTCCCGTTCCTGACTGTTATTAGCTCCATTCTAATTAGGGGGATTTTACACTATTTTAGCACAGGGTTTAATAGGTTTTTAACAAATGGTATTTTTGTATATTTGTATTGTTTTTAAATTTTCCTGTGCGCCGCCCTGGGTCCTTTTCTAGGAGAAGGTGCGGGTTATAAATTCAAATAAATTAAATTAAACATTCAATTCAATTCAATTAAAATTAAAAGGAGTGGAAGAGCTTGCCACTAGAAGTTGTGTTTGCTCCATCGCTGGGGGTTTTTAAGAAGAGATTGGACAGCCGTTGGTTTGAAATGGTGCCAGGTCTCTTGCTTGAGCAGAGGGTTGGACTAGAAGACCTCTGGGGTCCCTTCCAACTCTGCTATTCTGTGTGTCTGGTTTAATTGAAAGAAGGACTGGGGGGGGCATGAGAGCAGCCTTCCAAGATTTGAGGGGCTGCCCCAAAGAAGAGGGGGATCCACCTATTCTCCAAAGCCCCCGAAGGCAGGACAAGAAACAACGGATGGAAACTAATCAAGGAGAGAAGCAACCTGGACTGAGGAGATACTTCCTGACAATGAGAACAATTAACCAGTGGAAGTGGAACACTGGAGCTTTTCCAGAAGAGACTGGACAACCATTTGTCCGAAATGTTGTAGGGTCTCCTGCCAGAGCAGGGGGTTAGACTAGAAGGCCTCCAAGGTCCCTTCCAGCTTTCCAACCTTTGCTTTAAATGCACTGCATGTATAGTCTCAAGTGTGGAATAGATGGTATAAAATGGTTGGATGAAAGACGCAAGATATTGTATAAGAACTAAGTATTATGTACGACAAATAGGATAACACTGTATATATACATATATATACATACATACATACATACATACATACATACATACATACATACATACATACATACATACACATATATATATATAGATATATATAGATATATATAGATATATATATATACACGCTGGTATTGCCATCCTCGGGTGTTTTCCCGTGTATATAGCATGGAATACACTGGAAAACTCCCGAGGATGCCAATACCAGCATACCTACACCCGTGAAAATATATATATATATTTGTTTCCACAACATATATATATATTTACTTTTACTTTTATTAAATTTCTATCCCGCCCTATCTCTCCCACAAAGGGACTCAGGGCGGCGCACAGGAACTTAAAATCCAAAAATACAAACAATAAAAATCTACAAAATTTAAAACTACAATTAAACAGTTTAACCCGTGCCTATACACATACATACACACGTATATATATTACAACTGCCTCACATGTAAATACAGCCCTGGTTCGAATCCCAGTAAAGGCATGGCTAGCTGATGAGAGCTAAATAGCTTGAAATAGATCTATACTAGTCTCCCTGATTTATTTGTTTATCAGCACAAATGCAGCACAAATGTAACAAGGCAACATTAAAAAAATAGCTTTCTGCCTGGATGGTCTCCTAGGGTGAGCCGAAAGACAGAAAAGGAAAGCAGTTCTGCTCCCTCCCATATTTGGGCATACCAGGGTGTTGTGATACAATACATACTTATCTCCCTGGCTTAGCTGATAAAGGAGGAGAGCCTGTGACTTAGTGGCTAATACAACTGCCTAACATGTAATACAGCCCCGGTTCGAATCCCAGTAAGGGTACGGCTGGCTGATGAGAGCTAAATAGCTTGAAATAGATCTATACTAGTCTCCCTGATTTATTTATTTATCAGCACAAAAACGTAACACACACGCACACACATATATATGTTTCCCGTAATATATATCTGTAAATATTATGATATTTTAGGTGATTTTATAATACGGAGTATCTTAGAGAACATAGAAATAGAGCTTGTGTACAATGCAAATTATATCAACGATACTGATACGGACTGGATGCAATGAGTGGGAATTTGCCTTCTTTTTTTTTTTTTTAATGTTTCCATAAGTCCAACCAAAAAATATTTTAAAAATAAATAAATACACGAAGGCACTGCCAGAACTGGACCGGTTCTCCAAGGGAGGTCTACTCAACGCAAACACAATGAAACGAAAGACACACCCAGACACACGCACAAAGTGACCTGAATGCAATGTTTGTGTGAACCTAGCTGAAGATCGCTAGATGCAGCTTCCCATCTTGGAGGTCTAGATCAGGGGTCCCCAACCTTTGCAACTTTAAGTCTGAAGGACTTCAGCTCCCAGAATTCTCCAGCCAGCAAAGCTGTCAGTGTCAGGGCCTGGGCCAGGGGTCTCCAACCTTTGCAACTTTAAGTCTGAAGGACTTCAGCTCCCAGACTTCTCCAGCCAGCAAAGCTGTCAGTGTCAGGGCCTGGGCCAGGGGTCCCCAACCTTTGCAACTTTAAGTCTGAAGGACTTCAGCTCCCAGACTTCTCCAGCCAGCAAAGCTGTCAGTGTCAGGGCCTGGGCCAGGGGTCCCCAACCTTTGCAACTTTAAGTCTGAAGGACTTCAGCTCCCAGAATTCTCCAGCCAGCAAAGCTGTCAGTGTCAGGGCCTGGTCCAGGGGTCCCCAACCTTTGCAACTTTAAGTCTGAAGGACTTCAGCTCCCAGAATTCTCCAGCCAGCAAAGCTGTCAGTGTCAGGGCCTGGGCCAGGGGTCTGAAGGACTTCAGCTCCCAGAATTCTCCAGCCAGCAAAGCTGTCAGTGTCAGGGCCTGGGCCAGGGGTCCCCAACCTTTGCAACTTTAAGTCTGAAGGACTTCAGCTCCCAGAATTCTCCAGCCAGCAAAGCTGTCAGTGTCAGGGCCTGGGCCAGGGGTCCCCAACCTTTGCAACTTTAAGTCTGAAGGACTTCAGCTCCCAGCTCTGCTGGCTGGAGAATTCTGGGAGCTGAAGTCCTTCAGACTTAAAGTTGCAAAGGTTGGGGACCCCTGGTCTAGATGACCTCCAAGGTCCCCTTCCAACGCCGTTGTCCCTTCCTAGAAGGGCGGGGATCGCTTGTTAAGGCAAGCAAGTCTGCAACAGAAGCTCGTCGGGAATCTTCCCGCAGGACGTCAGCCCCCCCCCCCCATACAGGGGGCCGGGTGAGGAATCCATGCCCAAAAATAGACAATGAGCACACAGGAAGATTTTTGATGGAGGGGCGGTGGAATCCAAAGCTTCTTGTGGAGTCAAGCTTCCCCCATAGAGGCAGATATATCTGGTTTGGGGGTCAAACTTCAAGGAAAGAGGACACCAGCTTGTCTTCTCCACTGGCTCAGCATCAGAATAGAGCTGGGAGGGACCTTGGAGGTCTTCTAGTCCATCCCTCTGCTCAAGCAGGAGACTCTTAGCGAATCACAGAATAACAAGAGTTGGAAGGGACCTTGGAGGTCATCTAGACCAAACCGACTGCTCAAGCAGGAGACCCTTGGAGAATCACAGAATAACAGAGTTGGAAGGGACCTTGGAGGTCACCTAGTCCAACTGAAAGCTGAAGCAGGTGACCTTTACAGAATGACAGAATAATAGAGTTGGAAGAGACCTTGGAGGTCTTCTAGTCCAGCCCCCGGCTCAAGCAGGAGACCCTCTCCCATTTCAAGACAAGGGGCTGTCCAGTGATGGAGCACCCACAACTTCTGGTGGCAAGCTGTTCCACAGGTTAATTGTTCTCACTGTTAGGAAGTTTCTCCTCAATTCTAGGTTGCTTCTCTCCTTGATGAGCTTCCATCCATTGCTTCTTCTCTTGTCTGGTGCTCTGGAGATTAATTTGACCCCCTTCTTCTTTGGGGCAGCCCCTCAAATACTGGAAGGCTGCTCTCATGTCTCCCCAAGTCTTTCTTTTCTCTAGAGTGGCCAACCCCAAGTACCGCAATACTGGCTGGAGAAGTCTGGGAGCTGAAGTCCTTCAGACCTAAAGTTGCAAAGGTTGGGGACCCCTGGATAATTCATTAAGAAGAAATGAAAGGAAATCATATATGGCTGAAATTAGAAATAGAAAGAGGAGGTCAAATGAATTAGGCACACGAGAAGATGGTAAAAGGGGGAAAAAACCCAGGCAACATTTATTTATGTTTGTAAAAGAAGTCAACTATGTCAGAAAAAATACAAAACTTTGTTTTCCCCAAAAAAGGAGACCGGTGGGGCATCTCGGCTGCTGCACCCACAATTTCGTTTTGGGGGGGGGGCTGTCGTAGGCCCCCTCCCTCGAATCTGTTGGGCGCCAGGTTGGGGAAGGCAGGATCTGCGCCTGGCTGGGCGCCTGCCGTGGCTCAGCCAATCTCCCCCGAGAGGGGAAAGGCAGGCAGCTGGATTTTCTCTTGCAGCCGCTTTGACCTCAGGGCTCAGCTATGAAGGCTGGTGCGTGCCATTTGTGTGTGTGTGTGTGTGTCTTTGTGTGTGTGTGTGACTGTGTGTGGGCCTGCAGAGGAGCCGGGGTGGGGGTGGGGCTTCTCAGAATAACAGTGCAGAATCACAGAGTCGGAAGGGACCTTGGAGGTCATCTAGTCCAACCCCTCTTTGTCCAAGCAGGAGACCCTACTTACACCATTTCAGACAGAGGGTAGTCCAGTCTCTCCTTGAAAGCCTCCAGGGATGAAGCTCCCACACAACTTCTGAATAACAGAATAATATCAGATTAACAGAGGTTGGAAGGGACCTTGGAGGGTCATCTAGTCCAACCCCCCACTGCCCAAGCAGGAGACCCTGCACCATTTCTGACAGAGGGCAGTCCAGTCTCTTCTTGAAAGCTTCCAGGGATGAAGCTCCCACACAACTTCTAAATAACGGGATAACAATAGAATCACAGAGTCAGAAGGGACCCCGTAGGTCATCTAGTCCAACCCCCTGCCCAAGCAGGAGACCCTACACCACTTTTGACAGATGGCACCCCAGTCTCTCCTTGAAAGCCTCCAGGGATGAAGCTCCCACACAACTTCTGAATAACAGAATCATTTCATGTTATTCCTTTTATGTTATGCCCCCAATCTCCATGTCGAAAGCTCTTAATTCTTGCATTATTAGTCATGCATGGGGGGGTTTACTAAAACAGAACATTTTTACCTCAGGAAAAG